>JAYRBW010152964.1:0-14176 GCA_036023295.1 Invenusta paracnida | reverse complement strand
TTTTATAAGTATTTAATTTATATACTTAAAATAATTAAGTATGTTGCGTTTAATTACATACTCATGAATATGTGTCATCTTTCAATGTAATTGCATCAGCCAATATAATATATTATTGTTAAATTTTTGTTTGCTTTAGAACATAGATATCGCACATAAATAAGTTTATCTAGATTAGAATCCTGACATTACATTTGGTGGCATGAGTTTTGATCAGAATATACATAACATAGATGAGATTTACTACACCGTATTATGCAAATAACGTTGGAAAGTTTTACTATCAAACCCGTCAAATTATTATGAAATATTGTTAATTAGAATAAATATGCTTGTACTTATACTCCTAAGAACTGTATGACTTATTTTGTGTGTATTTAATATTAATAATTGAAAGATACATAATATAGTTATTCAAGAGTGTTAAACTGCTTCCTCAATAATCGAATTCAGTAGACAGTTCGCAGTAAGTCTCTCTTTTAGTGGTGGCATTTTTATTTGATGAGACAGGTGACACTCTTTATGTTTATAAACAGAAAGTTTTATGGTCAATTGCAATCTCTGTGAATTTGGTGCGCACTAAGCTATGTCAAGCAATTTGCTATTTACTCTTATGTATATCAAATATTTAAATATATTTAGCTTTCTATTACAATTATCTATCATTGCATCAATTTACCTACATATATAATATATAACAATGGTAAGGTGATCACCCCAGTTTAATATAAATAGGAGAATAGAGCGTCTCTACGTTAACATACACACTACCATATCTCTAATATATGTATGTAAATGCTTATTTAAACATGAAAATTATGTGTATTAAAATTAAAATGTGTACTTTTATTACTCACAATTATTCATCGCAACGATTTCAGTGTTTGATCTATGTGTATTAAGAATAATATTATAAAATAATTATTACACACACTTTTTATTAATTCTGCATAAATTCGATGTAAAAAATAAACATATTTCTAATGTAAATTAGCATTGCATTATGTAAAAATACATCTCTTTAAGTAAATAAAGATGGTTTAATCTAACCATTTACACCATTATGGCGTAATTTTAGGTCACAAAACAAATACCAACTGCTGTATATACAGGTTTAGGTCAGATATATACTTTATTATTATTAAAACTTATTAAAATTTGTACAAAATTCACTGAAATATATATGTATACCAGTAGATACCTATATAAAGGTTAAACAATACGACTGACAATACATTTAGCGGATGGCCTCAAAGCTGTTGTACTTAAGAGAGTTGTCATTATTTTTTCCTATAAAAATGACTTCAATAAATATCTAAAAGCGTTTGTGGCGGATGTGTAATTAATTTTTTAATGTTCGAAACTATGTAAAATAACACTAAATTTCTGTAAATTTACATCAATAGTATCTTTTGCAGTATTTATACTTATTGAATTTCGGAATTATAATTTTGTGGGAATATTTTGACTTAAATTACAAGCTTTCGCATTTTGCCAGTTTTTATTTGAATATTTTTACTGGATAATGAACATTTAGGTTTAGTGTATACAAAATAAATTCTCAAAAGTACGTTTTGATTTATACTAGCGTGACCTTGAAGTTTTGAAGGTATATAAATTTGTATTGTAATTCGGGTCTGCGTATATCCAATATATACATATATAGTCTGAACTCGATATCAAAGCAATACCCTACACATATAATCTATAATGTACACATGTAATCTATCGAAAATTGCAAGTCAATATCTCCACGGATACTTTCATAATTAAAATTAAAAAAATCTATGTCAAAATGTTGCTATAGAAACATGGCAAAAAAGGTCAATTTTAGCCCAAAACATAAAAGTGTAATTTTATCCAAAAATAGATTTGGTTAGATGTAAAAATTTGGTGACTATTAAAAGCAATACTTTGTGAATTTATTAAGATCATGTTGAAATTTTACTTTATTTGAATTATTCATTCTAGATCAAAATATCCCATTTGAACTTTTGAGGTAATATTTATCTTTTCCGCCATGTTTCTAGCTCAGCATTTTGACGTAGATTTTCTAAATTTGAATTATGAAGATATTCAGGGAGATATCGACTTGAAATTCTCACCAATAACTTAGATATTTAGTATTCTTCATAAAAATACATAAATTATATATATGTGTTGGGTATTGCTTTCATATATCGAGTCCGAAACTTATAAGCCCCATCGTATTATACAATTGACCCTCAGAATTATTAATGGGTTGATGTTGCGTGGCCTGCAGATAAATAGTCTTATTTACAACAGTATATAAACGAGGTGAACAATTATAACAAATGTATAACTTCAAGCATAACAATTTGCAGCTTAAGTACATTAAAATAGGAAATAACTATAAATAATTATGAATTCAAATACTTGTGTGTGTATATTTCACCAAATAATAAGCTCAATAGATCAGTCTCTTGTCATGCGATTGCGTCACTCATATTATTATCTAGATAATTTTAGGAAAATGATTTTTATGTTGTTCAATCAAATTGCATTCTATATTCACCCCGTGATTTCTGGATTATTAGTGATTCAAAAATATTTAAAAATGTTTAAATAAAACCGAAAAAAATTAAACGCCATTGCAAGCAACATACCCGAGTGTAATTTGTACCATTCGAGGGACACTAAATTCAGTCTAATAAAAACATTTGCGTGTTCTAACATGTCCAAGAATAAAAGGTTAGCCCGCAGACAATTGTAAGCTTGTGTAATAAAAAGAAAGGCCTGTACACACCTAGCCGAAAAAACAGTTGAGACATCAGCTTCAAGTCCGTCACAACAGTTTGTACAACAATAACTCTCAACACACACCAAAAACGATGTCCCAACAAATCGGTTGGCTATTTATGTATTGAGCATCTGCACAAACCCTTGGCTCTAGATATGAGGAATGTTTAAAATATTGGCGATAAATGACTATCAAAATAGATAATTAGACGCGGGGTGATATCTCCCGAATCCATAGGAGGAAGTTTATATTATCCCTATAGAAATATGTTCATATATATGTTATCACTGCATATATATTATTCATAGTGATATAAATGATAGTGTACAAATTGTTTAATTTTGTTACCAATTTATATAAAACAAAATATTTTTTTCTTGTAACCATAGAATAACCTGTACTCTATGCCTGTAACTAGGATTTTACCATTTAGTAAAATAGTGGTCTTTAATTTCAATCACATTCAATGTACATAACGTTTTATGGCTGTTGTTCACTGGCGAATACCGTATTTTTGTTTTCCACATATTTTTCACACTCAAAATTATTTTATTCCTATTTATTAAAGTTCTATTCAAATTATTATTCTGTGAATGGTATGATTATAGTTTTGAGCTACATACTTTATAATATGTTATATTTCCAATGAATAATTTGCTTCGATTATTTTATACATTAATTTGCTGTATGTTAAGTACCCTTACAGAATAAATATTTAAACAAAATAATATTTTCTATTTCAATATGCGGGACTGTATACATTAATAATTAATTAACCAATTTCTTTAATTATATTATTCAAATACTGTCATAATGTAGTTATTCACGTATTCATACAAATGCACTATAATATTGTCACCAATAATTCATTTTTTATTCATAATCGCATTACTTTCTGTTTTTGTTTTGTTTTTTTGCTATATACTTTTATCTATATAAGTTAATATATTAATATGCATAAAATTACCTGCCCAGCATAAAAATTTACGTTGCAGATTTCAATATTTATGAGAATTTCATTATTATTTAGTTATTGAATACTCTACGTTAGTAAAAGTATAAATTAATTAAATTTGTCGTACATATATACTATAAATGGTTACCTTACTGTATTAACATTAAATTATATTACGAGCATATATTTGAGATACTTAAGAATTAGGCAAATTCAATGAAATCATGTGAAATGTCTTAGATTTGCAGCGCAGCTGCTGCAGGTATATCTTTATTTATAAAACTGAAATCAATTAATCGATAATATAACGAAAATAATAATATTTTGCTCTATAACATTAGATAAACTTATACAGTAGTGTTGCAAAATTCAAGTTATTCTAGTATCAGACATGTATATCGGCCCCGTTAGAATTAAAATTACATTGAATTTTTATATTATGTCTTACAATTGAATTATAAAATTAAATTCTGTGAAAATTTTACCATGTCAAATTATGTATAAGTGAGAGATTTAAGCGTTCAGTACTATAGATCTTTAATATTTTATAGGCAAAATTAGTATTTTTAGAGATAAAAATAGATTAAACATATTATATAATAATTCAAATAGTACCTAAACTCTTGAGCTTATTAGTGATATCATTATTATGTAATTGCTACGGGTCGTATTAAGTAAATTCATTTTATTTAATACCCAATTTGTTGCATAAGGTATAATTTCATGTAGGTTATATTACAAGTCTTTATGCTAAGTAATAATTATATGACATACGTATATTATAACGTTTTCTAATAATATATAACTTTGTTCGACATATATAAATATTAGTTAATAACTTGTTAATGACATACTACACTAATTGTATTATAGGTTAGACCGCAATTATTTTGGCGAAAGAACAAGACAAAACAGTCTTTTTTGCGACTTATTAATAAATACTTATACATACAGTTTGCAAAATTGAAATATACAGATATGTAGATAAAGATGTTGTCTTCAAGGTAATATACAATATACGCAAATGTATGCTTTCGTTCAAGTACAGTTTAATAAATAAAACTAATAATAAAAAATACGAATTTAGCGGTATTCTATTTTTAGATTCCGTAGGCTGGAATTTCCCTAGTCTGTGTGAAAATAGCATGAGTCATCACATGCCTGTCGTCTCATTGAATCTTATCTCTATGATTATGACACTATAGACCAATATATAAAAATATTTTGATATACACTTAAACTATATTATAATATATTTATCAACTGTCTAAACTGATGTAATGGGTTTATGAAACAGCTAATTATTGAGAACTTGTAAATACAGAAAAATACAGATGCTTTTTTTATATTATCAGTCATTGTTTAAATAATAACACGTATAACATGTGTTTAATTATTATTTGCAACAATAATAACAAACCTAAATTACATTAAAATATTAAACAATAGAAAAAATAGTAGTAAAATAAAGTTACATCAAATATAAAATCATTTTTTGGACTCGATGATAACGGGATACTTATAAATGCGTGAATAATATTTTTTTTAGATTAATGTTGTCACCGCCGAGACCCAGAAAATATCATATAGATAATGTCTCAAGAATATTTAATACAATAATTTTATTTGTCTTTATAATTTAGTCAGTTCTACGTAGTTATGCTTATTATTTCGGTTTGATTTTATTGTTAGAAAATTGGCTAATAGAGACAATATTTCAAAGAAGGCAATATATTATTTATATATACATATATTTAGCTGTACAATAAAATACATGTATATACATGCAGCATACATGTATATATTTAAAAGAATCGAAGTATGGCCAGTCGATGTGATATTACTTTGCAGGCTCAAAAGAACAAGTTCTTTGTTAAGCTGCAAGTCAACATAGTATGCCTTAACAAACATAAAAACAGTAAGTTACAAAGAACAATGAAATGAGTAATGGAACTGTTATATTGATGAGTATAAATTGGAGTCAACTATATATTATTATTATTTGTAAATAAAAGTTATTATTTAAAAATATAAACAGGATGTAAATTATAATGATATGTATTATATTATTGTAAACGACGACAATGCAATATACATATATTGGAAAATATGAAACATACATATTATCTATACTCGATCATTAAATAATGGCGCTAATATAATACAAAAGTATGTATATAGTATATGCTCACTAATACTTCACTATCTAAAAGGTGCTTTAAATCCTGTAATACTACTTTTAAATGCAGCTAAAAGTAATAGATAGTTTAAAAATAAAACAAACAAAACTTAGGTTTATAAAAAATATAACACTGATTATCAAATTGGATATAAATGAAAAGATACGTATAAATAAAATATAAGCATATAGACTCTTTTTTGTTTTGAAACATTAAGACACATTAAATATAATTTATATCAATAAATGAATCTATCGTGGCGTTAAAAAATTAATACATTAACACTTGTCAGTATACACAGTGTGCTCATAGTAAGTGCTCATTGAATAAGAAGTTTGATCGAACTGGAGTTTTTTGTGCATGTGAATTGTAGCCAGTTTGTCAGTGAGAATTTTAACAATTCTTGTTTTAATTCTGGCGTGAGAGACTAATATGTCTTTTTACGCCTATAGTTAACAGGTTTGATATCAACAATATAAAAATGGCTGATTATCAACGGCGGAATGTAATTTAAAAATTTGGAGGGGTGGGGGAGTGGCGGGGCGGAGTAAGGTAGCAAAATGGGGGAGGCAGCGTTGGGGGGTTGCAAAATAAAATCGATATTGATGCTTCTTCTTCAAATAGATAAAATAAAAAAGGGCTTACAAAAAGTAATTTTAACAAACTTTTTGTGGGGAGAGTGAGGCGGAGGGAGGGGGGTTCTCACTGGTCCTATTAGCATTACGCCACTGTTGATTATATACCCTCGATATGGATATCGTATATTCCAATACAATGGTGGAATCGGAGGAGCTCATCTGCCTCTTCCGTCACTCTCGTTAATTTTGGTTGGACTGTGCAATTGTGAAACTTTTCATAAAGTTAAAGCAATGTGGTTGCTACACAAATATAATAATACTGCGAATATAGACAATTACGCATTATTAATAATTTAACAATTTATGTGTTTTACATTTCCTTGTTTCTATATATAATATACAATAATATATAAGAAGCATATTTTGATAGAAGGTTTATTAAATACATTAAAAAGTTCTTCCGATTAACATATCAAGAAATCCACAATTAATCTTTAGTTATTTTATAGAACTCTGAATAGGTATAATTAATGGGATGCTACTTTTTGACGTCATTTTCTGGTTTGATAGAATAACACTAACATGTCAATAATTCAATGGAATATATATGTAAGTGATAACGGAAGAATAAAGAGCTTCTAACTGAAGGCTATTATGTCCAAAATAGACAAAAATTTATGTGTTTTACACTATAAATAGAAGGAGAGATTATCACAAAAAATTGGAAAATCTATTTGTATTAATCGAAGCTATCAGTAAATTATGTAATGTTTTCATTACATACGTCATATAGTTAAAATAAATTAAAGTTTCAACCAAAAATGTCTACATTAAATGTTGTATACATATTAATATATACCATTCTTCAGATATGTAAATGGATTATAGAATTAAAAGTAATTATAAAAACATACAAAAGTTAAATAAAAACTCAATACAGACAAATATTTCTCGACAATTTATTGTTATAAAATCCATCCTATACAGCAACTCGGATATCGTTTGCAGATCTAAAAAGAAATAAAACATAAACATATAATTGTTTAAATTTGCAACTATCATGTTAGTATTATTAAGTTACATATATAGTTAATTTATTTCTTAATATATCCATATTCTCTCATTCTAAGATATTTAGCTAATGAATATTTAATGTTCCAATTTTATTAAACGATTTCAAAATTTGAAGTTAGTAAATAGAAAGTGTAGTTTCATTAAGCTTTAAAATCCATTTTTATTCATAACAACGGAACTAAAAACGTATAACTATTAATCAAATATTATTATTTTTTATCCATGTCTATATGTTTCAGCCAAGAACTATACACTTGAATATGTACTTAAAGTAGTTCATGGTTTCAGTTAAGCCATTTAATTAGGTATACTGTATTTTAACTCTTCACGATTTAATATACCTAATGTAGATTTATGTATAAACGTATATATAATACAGTATATCGCGTTGTGAATCTTTTTGTGAATTCATTTTATTTAATGAACATTTGTATAAATGAGTAAGTTATTAGCAGCATTAAATAGTTTGAATTTTCATTTCAAAATTTAAACAATTCAGACGTATAACAAAATTATAGGACATACAATTAGCTAAATTTATACAAAAAAATTATGCACAAATTATTTACTACCTACTAAAAAGATATTATTTTAACCAATATTGTACTAAATCTTTAGAGTAAGAAAATGGAAATAAACTATTGTATTTACTGAAGTGTCACGTCCTGAAACTTTTGAAAATATACATAGAATGAAACAAATTAGTTAATTTTTACTAACATATTTTCTACCAAAAAGTTGATTCTACCGACTATCTTCGATCAAATAACAACATATATTTAAGTGCGATTTTAATTTTAAAAACGTTAAAAATATTTTATTATAAAATATTTGTTTTTAACATAGGTATTAACATAAAGAGTCTTAATACACTGATTGTTATCAACAACTAACAATAATCGGAATTCAAACACAAGTTTTACTCAGCATTTGTAAAAAGAAAACACCAATAAAACGCTCTACGGATGAATTAATCTGTTAATATCTGATAAAAATAGTGTATATAAGATACTTCATGCCTTATAATGAATCTAAAAAATTCAATCACATAGATGCAATTTTTTGTTAGTTTAGTCATCTTATTTATATTTCAAATACTATAAACGTAGATGTATAGTGTAATGCGCACATATATATTATATTTGTATTATGTTTTGCATTTTGTAAAATGTAAAGTATATAACATTTCCAAGCACTTAGGAAAATATAGTTTTAAGTGTCCTTATTAAATTGCAATATAGTCTCAAAACTAATATATTATATCAAATCTCAGTTAAATTAAGATTATTTTAATTAGCTATATTGAAATAATGCAATTATAGTAATCAAGAAGATTACAAATATATTTGTTCTAAATTCTTATTACTGGAAATTGTTCACGTAACATTTTTGTATTTTTGTATAATTTTTGTTTTGAACTTGTATATTTAAAAATAATATTATGAAATGTTTCAAATGGTTGTTAAAATACCGATTCAAATAAAATATTAGTTCACATATTTACAACAATTATTTAGCACCAGTTTTCCTTCTGACGCAGATTTAAAAGTTACAATTCATACTATAGTATGTTAATACTTACGTTTCAAGATTTTCAGACTCAAAAGCTGCATTGACGAATTCTACAACCACTGGCTTTCTTGCCTGGATTTTGAGTCTATGAAAAATACAAACATAAAAATATTGTATTGAACTAGTCCATATTATCGGCTGTAACTAAAATATATTCAGTAACCATAACAACTAAGCAAAAGAAAGATTAACAGTGGTTATTATTTATGAATTTATTTATTTTTTACATGTAACAAAATATTTGCTATTATTATGAATGTTATATTAGGTACATAGAAAGTTTTTTAATAAGAGTCCGATTTTGTTTATATACATTATAGTCATAAAATATTCGACTGTAATTCAATTAAAAATGTAATTAAATTTACTTTATTTACTTTATTTAATTTAAATGAAAAATAAATATGTAGCAATTAATTTTATATGGGTTACATAGTAAAAAATAAGGGTACGTTTTGAATCTCCAGTCTAGTCTCTTGGAGAGTTAGTACCCTTTAAGTGTATATTTTTCGTAAACATCTTGAAAATCTATCTGCAAGAATATACTGCAGGTGGGCATTTTGCTTTGTGACCTTAGTCTTAAGGGTAGGATATATATATATATCCTTGCATAAGTCTTTCCAAGGTTACAGCAATCATAATTTACCCCTGCAAAGCACTCAACCAGGAGTAACTCAAACACTCTATGGTGATTGTTTTATGCAAAAATTTGGTTTTTATGTAAAAACTCAGTGATTTATATAAAAATGAGATCTTTTATACAAAACTTGGTGTTTTACGCAAAAAATTTGTAATGTATTTTATGCTATATGTGAAATTGGAAATTGGAAATAAGGAGGTCATTTCAGTTTTAGTAAACCAAATATAAATTTGATATACAACCCCATACTTCTACATATATATGGGTGGTATATACATAAGGAATACGCACAGAAAAATTTAATACAAATATAATCGACGGGATTTACATATTGTTTTTATTATAATGGGGTGTTTGTACAGAACTATTTTTAGGCAATGTATTATGCAAACTGTGTAATTTAGAATATTTCATGAACCCCTTTCTTAAATTTTATTAATATTAGGGCATTAATAACGACAAATGTCATAAACTGAAAAGTAAAAAAAAAAAAAAAGACAGAACTACATAATCAACAAGAAATCAGTTCTCATTATTTTGGGTTAACGTGTACCAGTTTTGTTTATTGTTATAAAATAATAGACTACCAAATAACTTAAACGATTAAAAACAATGACACGCAATTTTTCATACAGTATGGAAATAAGTTGCCTCGATATTAAAGAAGCAAATAGATAATAGTAAAACTATTGATTTGAGATCCACCCGTCTTGATAAAATTAATCACTATATACATAAATTACATACTATATATGCATTTTTCATGCAGTTGTGCTTAATTCTATTATTACAAGTATTGTAAGTACATGAATTTTAAATAGAATGACAAGAAGAAATTATAAGTTAAAGATGACGTTCTTCAAAATAATGACCGTCCAAGTCATACTGATAGATAGGTACTGCAAAATGAAGTCATTGTTAAACAAGGCACCTATAGAAACAGATGCTTGAAGTAGACCCATAAGTAGTTCAATAATATGTACAATGTGTATGTATAAAAAGATAAGCTAAACAGAACAATGTGAATAATATTGATATTCATAAATAATATTATTCAAAAAGTTGTATTTTTGAAAGATGATTGAACTTTTTGTCCAGTATACTATATACATTGTGTCTATACACTGCGTGACTAGAAAGGTAAATTTTGCTTTCACAAAAAAAGCGAAATAATATGTAACTCAATAAAATTTGTGTTGCTAATAAATTTTTGGCATAATATACCGAGAACAAACCTTTCTGTAGCGGCTCGACCTTGCTGATTTCTCGAGAGGACCAGGAAGGCTATCAGGGCCGCAAGGAGGAGGATTAAAACGGCCAGAAGAACAAAGAAGACGACGTTCCAGTGCTTGAAGGTAGACAATATCGATTCCTCCTCCGTCTAGATCGAATGGAGACAAAGAGTAGTGGGGCAGAAATGTCATACTATGGCTGACCGAGGGATCTTTTGTACCTAAGGAGGATCTAAATATTTTCCACTCAACATAAGAATACAAAAATGGAGTTGTGGTCGAAGTAATTTACATTCACTTGATTATAGGTGGGCTATTCTGTGATATGCAAAACTCGATGAACTTTTACCTTCTTTAGGGTGATTTAAAAATGTGCTTTTTGTTTTTCATTCAAAATTTGGTACATAACAGATTGTTTTTAGATTTATATATTTATATATTTGCATAAAGATAGTTTAAATCAATTTTTATCAAAACACAAGATAAGCTTATCGATATATATATATCACAGATTATCTATATGTCCATGATCTTTATGTATACTCCCTAGCATATATAGGAGGACATTTTTTTTATTTTAGACGTATCATCAAATTAAAAGAACTGAAATGCCTCCTAGATGTATTATGTGTATTGCAAATTTCATGGATAATTTTTCCATATAATATTATGCTTAAAAACATATTAACAAATATTAATAATATATATTTTTTAATAATATTTAATAAAATAAATAAAGAATCTCATAACAAATTATATGAATGCGTCAATAAATATGCAAGTTATTATATTTTATCTCATTATTTGCTAGACATATAAAATTTTTGGAAGAATATTCTTAAGAGTTAAAACTATTTTAACACAAAATAAAATCCTGTATATTTGCAAATATGTTGGCTATTAATGTAAGTAACATATAAAGTGATAGTTTGAAGGAAACGGTTCGAAACATTTAAAAGATTGTATATAATAATATCGCTAAAATTATATTCATTTTACAATATTTTAATTTAAAGTACTCGATATTAATCATACCTGCTGAACTCACAGAGTTCACAGACATATCATTGTTCAGGTACACACTCATAATACTGGTATGTATCATAATTTTATATAATACTCACCGATTAAATATATCTAAAAAATGGTAACGAAAATTCAAACACAGCCGTACAAACGTGTATTGCAACAACATTTTCATTAATATTAATTTTTAGTGGAGCATTGCTTATAGACACACATTTGCTAAATGTAATCTGAACTTTGAATTTGACGAAAGTAACTCGAATATTTCTACATAACCGGGAGTCAAAGGTTGAAGTCACTTTCAAACTGGATCTGAGTGCATTTAGGTAGACATATTAATATGTGTATATATCATGCCAGTCTGGTTGACACCTAGAGAGAGTTCAATCAGTTTAAAAGGTAAATATTATAATTGCCGATATAAAATTGTCACCAAGGCTTCCAAATATAAGACTGCGTCACGAATTTGTCAAATACAAAATATTGAAATAAAGTAAGTTTTTGGAGCAAGCCAAACATTTTGAATTAAATAAATAAATAATAATAATATCTTGTATAGTATAATTATCTAAATTCAACATATTATGCAGCTTGAAATCTTTAGGCAAACTATAATGTGAAATGGTTTACTAAACTATAGACGATACAAATGTATCCGTCAATTTCTATAGTCGTAGAATTTTTTATAATGACAAGGAAAATGCAAGTGAATTTTGTTTATATAAGAAAAGTTAGTAATTTCATACTACTAATGTACTAGCGAGTAGTACGAGGAGAGCTAAATAAAACGCCATTGTGTGGCCTTCGTGTGTACTTTTGTAAAATGGATGAAAATGAAATAATTTAATGTAAATATAGTCATATATGTTAGTTCAAAGTTCCTATATAGTTATTAAGACAATTTAGAATGTATTAATACAAAAAAAAATTTATTATATACATTTAAAAGGTGGATTTTTTGCATTCCTTATTTTTTAATAAAATATTTTTTAAATATATATAATTACTTACTGTACAATCGTATTATTAATTAAACTCTGTATATATTTTATGTTTTTAAAACAAATATAGAAATCAACACAGTAAGCAATATTAGAAAGGACATTGAGGAAAGAACATTATCATAAATACATGATAAAAGCAACTAAATTAATAACAGAAATGGTAATCAGCATAATAACAAACCATAATAGCCATGACATATAAATCAACATAACAACCATGAACCTAACCAACCTGGGAAAAAGTGGTAGTAGACGTGAATGGAAACTCCGAAGATGTTGGCAAATCCTCCTGATCTCTTTCACAAAATTCTCCATAAAAACCGGACTGACATTTGCACAAGAATTTGGTTTCGCCAAAATTGAAACACGTGGCTCCGTTCTGGCAGAAGTTCTTGTCACATTTTGTATTCAGATATTGACAGTGGTTTCCCGAGAAAGACTTTTTGCAGTCACATCTGTAGATCAATCGATATCAGGAAGAAAAAATAAATACTGATGTCTGAATACTGTGGACATATAATATTTGTATAGGTATAATGATTCCAAGGTCGAAAACTCACTAATGCAGTTTTTAGAGTGACAGAAACAAAGCACAATTCAAAATGTTCCACCATAGTTGATTCTGTGCTTTTTAATTATCTATTTTAGGAACTTTAAAAAAAAATGCAACCTCTAATTTTGTTTCACTAAATAATTTTTAAATAATTTACTTTTGCATTTTCAAGGTATCAAATATAAATGTTTGGAAACTCATTCCATATAGATTTATATATAAATTTCAATAAAATAACCGACTTAATAAAAATACTTGAAAACGATTAGCAGCAAAGAATTCTTTAGATCACTGCATGTATTATTATTTGTGCCTTTGTAGCAACCATCAGTTTTGGTTAAATATAGAACAGAAATTTCTTTAAAACGATTGAAACAGTCCGTGTTTTCACCTGAACCAAAAGATTTGTATTTTGCGATATTTTAATGCATAATGATTAGTATCCGGGAAAAATATGATCTTTTCCTTATAATGAGTGCAAAAGAAAATTTACTCAAAAAATCACTATATTTTTTCGTATTTGAGTATGGCGGCCGAAAGGGTCAAGTTGACATATGTTGTAAAAATTGAGGGATATGTTGACTTATTGACGGTTTTGTAC
>JAYRBW010152953.1:0-14178 GCA_036023295.1 Invenusta paracnida | reverse complement strand
GAGGGGGAGGGGGAGGGGAAAGGGGAGGTGGAGAGGGAGGGGGCTAATAGGAGGCTGGTTTATTACTCTTCCTAAAAAGTGAAACTACTAGTTTAAAGTATAGTTTTGAAACTTTGCAAGCTCTTAAATAAAGATGTTTGTGACATATCTCATTGAAAAAATGGTAAACAGAGGATAAAAAGTTCTAGAAATTTATAAATTTTGAAGTAGATTACTGAAACAGAATGTGGAAAGAATATCTATTTATTTATTTTTATTTACATGTATATAAATTATTATTTGTGCATTTATTAAAATCTAAGATTCGTGTGTATTTAAATAGAATAATAGATTCAATAAATAAAAGTATGAATAGAAAACGCTTATTACAGACTATCTTAAAGATAGATAATATATACATCATACAAAACAATTTCCAAGAATTAACATATAAGCATTATGCCAATTAATATACATATATATATACATAATATACTTTAAAAAAGCCTGAAGTAAATTATATAAAATAACCACAAAATTCAGTAACTCAGAAATATCCAGCAATTTAAATATTTTAAATATTTTTAAGAAGCTATATCTAAAAAACGATTTTAGGTCACTCATTAGAAATGTTAATATTTATATTTAAATATTTTTGATAGATACAATTTCAAAACCTTCCCGCTGTGTATGTTGAAAATAAACAGCTGATGTGAAATTACTCATCCATGCAATTATATACATACAATGCTATATGCAATATAACTATATTCTACCCTTTAATTCACATCCATCTATCCAATTCAGAAACTTGAGAAAGCTTCTAATTCAAGAAAACCTTCCAACGTAAACATCTCCGGTCGGCAAAACTGTTCGCAATAGACATATTTTGGCACCGGATAGTCCGATAGTCCCTCAGAATACATTCTGCAGCTACTGACACCTGTCTTTCCACTCGAAGTGTAGTCCCCGTGTGCAAAAACTATAGCAGCTGCTGAAATACTAAAGAATAATATATTGGATGTCTAACGTTTTGCTTGCCGACAGTATTACGTAAGAGCTATACCTTTTCGATACATTACACCAAATTGCACGGGGAAATCATTACCAATGCAACAGTGTATAAAGCACGATGCTGTAGACATACCGGGGGCTCCAAAGTTCCTCTTTAATGAGTATATATACGCGAAAAAGAGCTTGGTTGTACCATTTGCAAATAACGGTCAACCGGATATCGAAAGGAGCAAAACTCATCAGTAGCCAACATAGCACTATCTAATTAATAAACCGCATGCATGTATAGACCTATATATATATATATATATACTTTAAAGGTTCTTAGCATAATATATAAAAAATGATTTCAAATATCAAGAATAATATATAATCAGGCTTCTAATGTGTGGGTATGTAATACAGTAAGTAATGTAATACATATTTAATGCATCCGTATAATAATATGTAAAGTTAAATACTCTTTCTAGAGAACCTTAATATGCTTCATTTCAAATGAACACGATCTTACATCCCCATAATATACTTAGATATACATGATTGTTAGCCTGTCTATAGGAGGAAAGTAACCTTTTTATGGAGTTTGCATCAATGTATTACGAATTTAGTAAAAGTGATGATGACATTTAAAGTGTTATATAAACGCGCCTATGTATTTGTACAGATATTTGTACATGTACAAATCGGCAATATAATTTGCGTTTACCAACCTTTTACGGAAAGTATTATCCCTTAGAAACTAAAAATTCCTGAGGGTGTCTTTGGATAACGAAATATAGTATACTAATGTAAGAATCATTGACTTCTGATATTTTTATGAGTGGTACCGACATTGGATTTTATCGTTGTATTTTTTAATGAGACATGAAGTTTTCATTATAGTTTTAGAACCCTCTACACAAAGTTTGCGAATGTCTTAGCCCTTTATAAGTTAATGCTTCATCTGAAACGACCTAGTAAGGCATGTAGGTAAGTTCAAGCGTTCTAAAGGTAAAAATTCCACGTGTGTAATTATTTTTGATTCGCTTTGATTCCGTGTGTTGCAATTTTATAATTACGCTAGAAGTAATTGAAGCAAATCTTTATGAATAGAAAAATTTATAAAACTGTAATATATGTAAGACTCTTGATTAAAATATACATACATACCATTATTTAATTTGCAATAATATATTACAGTTTTGTCCAATAAAAATAAAAATGAGAATAACAATAATAAATCATTTCAAGATACAACTATTTATTTACACAACATACAAAAATATATTTCTACCTCTTTGATTGTAGTTACTATACAATTTGATTATTTTTTTATGAATGGAATTTCTAAAAATACTACATCTTTTTATATAATTTGTCATAACACTCAAATTAAGTTGCAATATACATAATTTAACTTTATTGATATTAATGTATAAGTATCAATATATAAAGTGTAAGTCTAGTGTAGAAAAATAGTGTACAGTTCGTTAAAAGATTCTGAAATTTGAAGTATAAAATGCAATTAACAAAGTTAACATATTTTATAAAAGTAACTTTATATATCGCATAACATCAATACTGTTTCGTTTCTTTGAGATTTAATAATAGTTTTGATAGAATTATATACTTAGCGAAGGAATAAAATAGCGAAGGCATACCCTGCACCCATCTATTCAACCTATATTTCACACGAATTGTTTAACGAATAGCATTTACAATATTAAAACAAATATTTGCTCAGCATTAAAGTAAAAAGAAATGTAATATTGACTATGGGTGTAAATTTTAATTAATTGAATTCTATAAATGAGCATTAATTATGAACTTTTAAGCAACAATAATAATTCTTTTTAAATTATTCATACAACACAGATGAATATTGCCTTTTTTCATTAAAATTTCGGTTATTAAACACTTACAAAATTGAGATACATGCTAAACATACTAACGTAACAAATATTTAATATAGGTTTTATTAATTCTTTAATGCGCTTTAAAAATAACATGAACACGAAACTTCAACTAACACTTATATTATTTAGATCACAGAATTATATTTCTAAAGTTTCCGAAGAGTAAATTGTAAAATCTGCGCCGAACTTGTTTCTATCGTAGTATTGATTCCCATGCAGCAATCGCGTATTGAATTGCAGCGTGAGAAAGTTATATGATTCAGGACACCTCAAGCACGCAAACTCTTTATATAATATGGGTACTGCGAGTGTATACTGCACATCTGTATATAGAGAACGCCATTTAAAAAGGTAAAATAGAATTTTCTATATCTATTATGTATAATTATGCTTATAAGTATTAGTAAAACATTAGAATGAGTCAGCCTCTGCGAAACGGTTATTTCAACCGGTATTGATGCATTTCTGCGCATACATACATACACAATAATATTATGTTCATATAAAGAAACATATTTAGATACTTTTCAATCACTTAAGCAAGTTCAAGAGGGTGTTGTCTGTTCAATTTTATATATATATTATCAAGTTTTCCTTATATTTGTTTTCAAATATTTTACATAATGTTTTTCATAAACCGTTAATATATGTATTTATATAATAGAAGTAAAGCATGAAAGAATTTGAAAAATAATCAACTTTCGGAATAATTTTGTTATAATAAAAGTTATAAACACCTATTTTATATGGCAAAAACTTTAAATGTTTTTATAAAAGTCATTTTATTTATATAGAATTCTTTTCTATAGAAATCAAATAAACGCATATTTTAAACTCTAGATAATAGCATCGCGATTAAACAATAAAGATAAATAAAAGCTATCAATTCATCATAGAGTAACCATACAGTGTCCACTTTTATTGATTCTGCATACCGTTCAATTACTATTTATCTACCCGAAAGCTTTTTCATAATATTGTTGTAAAAAGTGAGAGCAATTAAATCGTTTGTGTAGTAAAACAGTTTTAGATATACAGGCAATAAATTATTTATTATACAGACAAATTACGTATGATAAAATTTTATGAATATAAATATTTGCTCTTATAAAATTAATTTAATCAAAATATTGAATTCTACTTTTCAACTACCCATTTTACATAAAATTTATTAAATTAAACTATTTCATTTTATTCACGAAAATTTACTGAGCGATGCATATGAAATCAATAAGAGTCAACTCTCTTTGTATAATCACTAATCTTTGCATTGCTTGTTGTTTTTACAAATCAATGCCATATGTTCATGTTTATAAGTTAGATAAATATAGAAAACAATTTTTTAATAATATTCTAATATTCTAATTCTATTTCTAAATGTAATAGTTGTCTTAATTTTTTACAATAAGTTCACTAACTATTAAAAAAGTTTTGATATCTCATCTACAAAATCAATGACTTATATTTATGATCACATTAAAATATGTATTTTATAACATTAATACGAAGATTCAATTAATAGGGAAAATTATACTATATTAGCTTAAGTCGAGTTTGTTCATATTTTTATAAAATTAAAAGTGATAATATTAACCAATATGTTATAAAACAATCCTGCATG
This sequence comes from Invenusta paracnida, assembly GCA_036023295.1. NCBI lineage: Eukaryota > Metazoa > Platyhelminthes > Proseriata > Coelogynoporidae > Invenusta > Invenusta paracnida. The sequence continues at coordinate 9,669 of JAYRBW010152953.1, read as the reverse complement.
GTTTATAAACCTTCCATTACATATACATAAATAGTACGCAAAATAATACATTGATTTAAGTTAGCATTTTCCAAAAGTTTTCTCAGAAATTAAATAGTATAACGAAATAAAAAAAAACAAAACGTAGTGTATCATTTAATTTTGAACAAAATGCTATGCGTTAAATGGAATTGGAGTTATCACACTAAAAAATAATTCGCTCGTTAATTTTGTAATCAAAAACAATTAAATCGCATAGGAAAAGCCATTTGTGATATTAATCGTCAGAAAACAAATTCTGAAACAAGCAAAGTTACTGGGCGAAAATTAGTCACAATTTACACCAAACATTCAAAGATCATTAAATAATGAGTAGATCTCTTAAAACTAAAAGTTTCAGAATTGCCGATATTTAATTGATGTTTATGCGGAGAAAATTAATTAACTTTATAACCAATTAACACTAATTTTTGCTCGTTTTTCTAATTAATGGCATGCTAAATATCTTTGAGACACAAACATATTACTGCATATTATTGCATACCTATAAACGTTATAAGACCTAATTTAATATTTGTTTTATAAAAATTATAGAAAATATATTAATTAATGTTACTAAATAGTTCAGTTATAGATAGAATCTTTGCATCGTGATAGAATTTATATTTTTTGCTGTAGAGTAAAAATGTCTACATTAATACAATATTTTTCAGGATATTCAGTTCAGAAAATATTTCATTTATTCAATTTAACAGATGCGCACAATAGTCATCTTAGATAAGAGAAAAATCTTACATTTTTTGCTAAAAATGTATTAAATTAAAAACTAAAAATTAAAAGAAACAAAGTAATCTGGTATATAGTAGTAAAACGCATTACAAAAACAGTTATTTTAATGTCACACATATTGAATTTAATTTATCAAATTATAATTCAATCTTAAAAAACAATACGTGTTTATAAAATTGACGAATGTGTGCTGTCATTTGGACCACTATTTTGATGGAAATTAATAAACTTATAAAATGTTGTATTCTATATATGGAACAATAGTATAGTGACTCAATTTGAATTTAGAATAAATATACAACACTCTAACACTGATTGACATTTTAAAATAGAAATTGGTCGACAAATAAGTATATGTACGAGTGTGTGTATGGAAAATGTTTATGGAAAACCGATAATAATGTAAATTCTAAAATCTTTTTGTTGACCTTACTAAAATTGGACAGTATATTAGTCAGTATCCTATACCTTTCAGGTAATGGACACAGTCACTAATTATGCCACTGTCAATCAGCGTAAACATCTCCTGCTATTTTGCTCATTAAGTTTAACTCTCTATAGTCTGCAAAAAATGGAGAAGCGTTAGGATATTATGCATGAAATAATAATTGTTGGATATACACATATATATATATGTAAATATATTATAAGATGCGAATGTTATCCTTATAATAGGATACGTGTACATTTTCACATGACTCACGAAAACATCACTTCATACGCAACTATAACTGTAGAGGCCGCACTTTCCATTTTTTGTTATTATAGAATTTAGGACAGACCAGTATCAATAATAGTAATCTTTCAAAATGAAATATATTCTCATAGTGTATCCTGTTATATGTATATATAGTTCAGTAATTCAATGACATGTACAATCATTAAACATATTGGATAATTTAGCGGTATCAATAGAAGTTTAGGTTTCCTGAAAACATGTGTCAGAAATTTTGACAGTGGTCTTTCACCAATGTCAAAGTGGAAATAAATATTACTATCCTGTCTGGCGCTTTTTCGTTGATCGTCATGGTTTTATTTTTAACATATACATACACTTACATAAGATCCCAGGGGGCAAGGGAACTGGGAAACGATTAATAACCTCCCCATTGTGAACTGACATTTCCAGTCAAGAATACAATTCCACCGCTTCATCGATGTACAGACCACAGGAACTAACAACACTGTACATCGTTCGTTCTGTGACGGGTTCCCTTCTGAAACTAAGTGTCCTAAGAGGGCGCATCCTTTTGTTAACGTTTTCTGTCTGATTACTCACTAACTCGTCTTATAGTAGAGTTGTGGGAACACTTTTAGTTGAATTAATCATTCCACTAAAATGAACATATTGTTGTATTCTTTTAATCTTTGTACGTACGAACGTATGTATGTATTATTAATATAATATATACATAATAATTCCTATATGTGATCCATGAGTTTTCTGCTTGTGTTTTAATATTGTCAGTGTGCATATGGCTTAAAAACAATAGACTTCCATTCTTCAGTCCCATGAGATGTAGCTTTTCCGGGCGCTTAATTGGAGAACTTATACCGCAGCTGTACTCACATAGCAAACGTATCTAAATACCTTATTTCTTCGCTTTCAAAAATTTGCGCCATAACATATATCGTGTAGCCAGCAAGGTAACGGTATATTAAATTATAGTCAACATGTTCATTAATATTTTGAAGTGCCTTTGAGGCGCGTGCTGGGTGCTACTTTTATTAATTGTTAAATACTCTGTGAGGTACACCGTAATGGCTTGTATTCTTTCAAAAGGTACCTCTCAAACTCTGGGCTCTATAATTATGCATATTCCCAAACATAGAATAGGAAATTGTCAGACACAGAACAACTGTGTGACCCCAAAAAGCCAAAGAATTACGCCAGCGGCCACGACTATGTGAGCCTGTCTTTATCCTGAACTAATCAGCTGTTAAGGCAGGAAACGTCGGTTCTTGTCTTAAACTATAATGGAGGGTGTAGACTTTTAAAAGGGGAGAAAGGGAGGGGGGGGGGGGCATATTAAAATATACAACTTACATGGCGACGAGATTATCTTATTATACAGTTACAAAATGTAATGTGTACAACATGTCCCGATATTAAATGAGTCACTTAGGAACCAGGAGCTAAATAGGAAGGGAGCAACACGATACTAAATACTAAATTTTGTGCACGATAGCAATGTTCTTGCCTTTTTCCTCAACGGCATCCTGTTCTGAAAAGTTTAAACAGTATACTAAATAAAGTGCATAAAAATAAAATGAAAATATGCTATGTAAGCTATACAATCACAAAATTTACAACTGTAAAATTCGTGTAATATTAGAATAAAATTAATATACATAATATTATATTGAATATAGATACTGAAACAATATTGTAACTATATATGAAAAGAGTTGAAACCCCTAAGATTGTCCGAACACAGAAACTATGTATTTCTATTAAAATTCGACACCATAATTGCACATTTACTCACAATTATATCCTTACATAAACTCTGACTTTGTGATTATTGTATCAAAGCTAGAATATTTTAATTTTGCCCAACGATAACCGGATGTGGAGTGCATTCTAAATAGTTCCCAACGTAATTGTGATATCTTGTAATATCAGTCAGTCATTTCATAAAGTCAAAATCTGATCCCATTTTAGTGTTTACGTGAATGTTTATTACTTATTAAGTTTTGATAACCGCCTGAGAATGATATTAAACTAAACCTGAATGAAGTTCGATAATCACTTACAACCAAATTAATGATGACAGATTTTAAATTATAATTTATAATTTATTTGCAGAACATTATTGTTGTATACAGTCTAATGAACCAGGTTATAAACAAAAGATACTTTAAATATGTATGTATATAATTTTGTATTATTTTAAGAGTTATACCATAGAGTAATACATAGAGTATTGACTCTTATTGATTTCATATGCATTGCGTTGTAAATCTTCGTCATTATAAAATCGTTTTATTTTAATGAATTTTATGTAAATGGGTAGACTAGAAGTAGTGTTAAATATTTTTATTAAATTCATTTTAAGAGCAAAATATACACATTCGTACAATTTTAACATACGTAAGTTGTCTGTGATATAAAATGCATTGCCTGTGTATCTAAAACTGTTTTATTGCATAAACGATTTATTTGTTGTAAATTTTAGAAAAAATATTTGGCAAAACTTTTTGGGTAGACGAGAAGTAGTATAAAACTGCATACAGAATCAATAAGAGTCGTTTCTCTATGTGTACTCTATTGTGTACTCTATGAGTTGTACTATAAGTATTATATATATATATGTAGTTTTAAAATGTGATGCAAGATGTTAAGCATACTTGAAATATTTTTAGGTTATGTTGATTGCGATTATAACCTACAATATGTCAATAATCAATACAAATGTTGAATAAAATGTCAGTATTTTTGCATCCTTAATAATTATTTTTAACAATTATCAATATAATATTTCTATGAGATATTTTAAAGTTAGTTTATTAAAAAGTATTGTGACAAATTAAGAATATTTTTGATTTATAATTTTTACTTAATGATTTAGTTATATGCAAACACCTCTTTTGGTCGCCATTTTAAGTGGCACCATCTCTATAGATGTTAATATCACTAAAGAGAATATATTACATATTGTCTTTATACTTATTAATATCCGTGCGTCAAAGTAATTTCTTTAACAACATGATCAGATATTAATATGTTTCTTAAATCCCAACCAAACTACACGTAAATTTACATCCACTAAATAATGATTCATTATAATGCCTTTTAATCTAAATTTTTGATTTTTTTTTTCTGAACTTAGCAAAGGGATATAACATTATATAAATAGCGTTATACATCTCTGCAATTGCTATTTCCACTTGTTATAACAATATAAATTATTATTATTATGCATCTATATATATATATATTGTTCATAATTTGTTTGGAACCGTTTTTTTATTTGATATAGCATATAGGTACATGTATGTTGTATATATTGAGAAAAAATAAAATAAATTTACCATTTGTACAAATGTTGATAATAAAATTGTTAAAATTACTTCAGAATAATCACTTGAATTCACCATTTAATCATAAAGCATAAACTTTTCTGTTTCAAAATATTTAAGGTTGGTTATCTTCAATTTAGCGAGTTAACTGTTTTCTCCAATATATGTTTATGATATTTATATTTACGAGTATACATATATATATATGCCACAACTAACATGTTCATTTGTGAAACAACATTCTGGAACTTACATTTTTAGTGCGTCGATTCTATTTATTTATTTATATTAAAATGTTAATTTCTATTTTTTTATTCTAATAAATCGATTACTTTAAATATGATTCAGTTATACAGGTACTAAAGGGATTTCTTAATGTTGTGTAGATGAATTGCTTGATTTAATATAATGTCTTGATTGATAATATCAAATATCGTATAGGTATGTTTACGATAATCAATGAAAATCTAAATTATGTATAGCATTATAGCGGCGATAAACTTACAAACCATATAATACAGTCTAATATACTTTATTTGTAACATTTAAAATAAGTTTAAGAGTTTAGCAGAGATAGTCGTTTTTGGATAATCATCAGGATAAGCTTTGATATATGGTGAGTTTTAGGCAATAATTAATCAAAATTGCTAAATTATTATATATAAATATCAAAAAATTATATGTAGAAATAGTTTGATATCATAATAATATTTGTATGATTTCTAAAAAGCTTACAGAAATTACATTATACTGCTTATATACATAATAACTGCTTTAATTTTTCAACTAAATTATACTGAAATATAAGATTACATTTTGGTTGCATACTTTTCTTCACTATTTTCGTTACATTTTGAAAGAGTTTATCTTCGAATGCAATTTAATGTGAATAAGCTTGACATTCAAACTTGACCCAGTTAAAAAATACTATTTCTGAATTAATTGTGAATTCCATCGGATAGCTTTTTATTCAGTGTACGAATAGTTTGCTTGGTGTACACGCATATAAGATTAAAAGAATTCTTCGACAAAGTAATTGATAACTGATACTACATGTTTTGCCTTTTCTTTTCTATTCTAAGTAGTTGTAGCTATATAATGCGCAATTGCATTGTAGATATTCCCAAACATTCAATTTGCATTGAATTAATTATACACATTCTCGCTGGGCCTAATGTGTAATGAGTGTATGTGTGATTATTACATTTGACATTTATTGAGAGTCTTGTCTCTTTGTATAATATGAATGTCAGAATAGAATTCGTCATTTATTCCTTTTTTTCTGGTGAATATATAATGCGTATAATGTGCATAAATTTGCACAATATACATATATCCGTATTCTTCATGAGCATATTTTATTGACAGATCCAAATATATTGCAAATCGATGCAAATAACGTTTTGGAAGCTAATATCACAAGACAGAATATTAGCTGATTTTAAATAATATACAGGATATACAATAAATACGAATTTTTTGTACAATCCTTTTATTTCGGGTAATAAATCCTTGTCTCGATCGTCTGCTAGTATTCATACACAAAATACCATGCACAATAATATTTTTGGTGAATGTAAACTTTGTCATATACATTTGTATTGATCCATTATATACTATAGATATGCACCGAAATAAACATTGTTAAATTACTAAAAATTGCGCATTCATGCCTTTTACACAATTAAATATAAACTGGTGCGTTTCAATGATTATGTGCAGCAATTATATGTTTTCATTTATTTAATGTTTTGCAATTATAAATTAGATAAATCTTGCTAGTACTCAATTTTGTAAATAAAAATAAAAATATACTTTAGAATAATTATATTATGATATTTTTTCTATTTGATTATTGGGCTACCTATAACCATAGATTTAAAATATATCTATTATTACACCACCCAGTTAACAATCAAATAGACTAAATTTATTTCGTCACCAGCTATCTCTGCCTATCTAATATGATTGTTGGGTTACTAAGTTAATTCAAAATTTCATATACTCTTATAATAGAGAAATAATACTAAAATTGGTAGGTTGAGATTTGCTTTACATGTAAATTCCCATCGAAATTGAAAACAACAACTTTGAAATTTGAAAAAGCTACAAAAATTGGAAATCTATATATTTGGGGCTGAGATATGGAGGCTATAAACAAAGAGTATTTCTAAAATGGGCAAAATAGAAATTTTTTAAACGACTGTAGCTCGGTTGCTAGGAAATCGATAACCTTGAGATTTTAGCATTAGCTAGAGGACATTAGTGACTATTAGGTCAGTGGTAGCCGTTTTTATCTGCATGCTTAGCATAGGAGTTATTCAAGATTAACCAAAGGTCATTCAAATATTGATCTATATATATTTTTTAAATCCTGTTATATCTAGGGTCATATAGGATGAAAAAGTTAGTCCATTATTTTTTAATTACCGCTCAAATCTAGTTGTTACATACCTACTATTGTTTAAATCTATGGCTATAACCTACAAAGTCAAAATAAAATTGAAAGTTTAAATTGTCTAAATTTATCTGAATAATTTGTCATCATTTCTAATGATAATATTATCCAATATTACCTTAAATACCTAGTAGATTTTATTAAATGACATGTTTTGTTTTTATGCTTCTTATAGTTTTGACCTTAAATGTTTACATGAAATATCAGTTGCTAATAATTGCTATTGTTGCTGTTGTTGCTGTTATTGATTATTCAAAGTAAATCTTCATCATGAGTAATATGCATATAGTTTCAGAATTGCTATGAAGAGCAATACTTCTGTGGTTTTTCTGTTAAAAGTATGTCTAATGTCAAAAAGAGAAAGCTATAATTAGTATTCTTTATGGCACTGAATTAAGTCATTATTAGCACTCTGCGTACTTAACTTCTTTATAAAAATTATATAAAAATGAAATATTAATCGCAAATGCATATTCCTCTTATATAATATATTAAGTATTCTGTTAAAACCACTCCGTCTGTATTTTTCGTACTGTATTATCGTGTTGTATTAGATCTATTATAAAGCGCACTCAGCCTATACTTCCCTGTTTACCAATATAGTCACTGACAGTTTCTTATCAACACTCACATTTTTATTACTTTGCGGGGAGGGAACTATACGCCCTCCAGACGGCATGGAATATTCACCAACTTCAACTTCCCAATTCAGCACCAACACAAGTGGTTATAGGTATATATTCTTGTACATAATTCTTGTTTCCAATTCTAAAATAATGTACTCAGAACTCGGAGTAAAGTATGCAACAATATACGCAGCGCAAAATCCTGCCTTCCATTGTTTTCCTCTTTTATTTTTTAGCTCTACATAAGAGGAGTCTCCAGCTGATATATAAACTTGAACAGACAGATAAACTTATACATTACCGTAAACTCAACTCAACCATGAGGGTACTGTTTCTTTTAATTCTAAAAGTCAGAAGAAGCGCAAACCAACAGCACAGCTGCGCACACATATTGTAAACAATTAAATACTTCAACTACATATACATATGATTACTCAATATTCATTAAAAATATTAAAAAATATTTTTTATCGTGTTATATATTCTTATAATGCTTAGTAACTATATACATTTTCATGTTTTGTATCGATATAGTTAAGAAAGATCTTAAAAAAAATTATTATGCAAATATATTGTTTATTTAAAATTATAAAAAGATATATACAATCCAATTAATAAACTCAAATTTGGTTCCATATTTTATACAAAAATATAAAAAATTGAACATTAATAAATTATCCATGTTATTTACGTAAATATTGAAATTAATTTGATAAACATTCTTATTTTCTGAAATTTTCTCTACTCATAAAAAGTTAACAAATAAATCAGAATAAAATAAAATACTTCAACGTTTCTTATAACTTACTCAAAAATAGGATATTTTTCAACAAAATGTGAAATTAAATTGTTTAATATTTCAAAATAAGTTTTCACTAAAGTGTTACTTGTGGATTTGATTATTATATTTAATTCTTCTTTGATATAATGACATTGTTAATAATGCGAATTATAAATTTGTTATTTTTGTGAGTATAAGTTTCATTTTTTATCTATTTCATAAAATAAATTTGATGAAATTTAGTTGAAAAATTGGTATAGATTAGATACAGTTTGCAGTTATTTTCATTTTATTAAAAATCTATAGTAAATAACAAAGAGTAATATCGCACTATTGTACGATATTAAATAGATAAAATTCTTTTAAAATCAATTTTTCAATTGCAAAATATTAAATAATTAACATGGTATAACTTTAAATCATTTTAATAAAGAAATAATACTATATGTATAGTAGGTCCATGAATATATGTACAATAACAGTTTGAAATAAGAATACTTAAAGTAGTATGCAGGTGTGACTCTAGACCCCTTCTACCTCCTCCCGACCAATTAGAATCGAGTACGGCTTCAACCAATGGTAGAGTCCGGAGAGTATCAAAGAAGCGCGCGCTGTATGTGGCGCCAAATTCAACTTTGAAAGTGCGCTGGTTTTTTAAAACAAAACACAAAACGATTCGTCTTAGAGCAACGTAAAAATTACGCACCTTATTCAAATTATGATGGAATTTCAAATTTGTATGCATCATGACGTTAATTAAAATCTTCCCGCGTATTTAATAATGTCACAATGCATACAACATTTGAAATTCTCTCATAATTTGAATGACGCGCGTAATTTTTACGTTGCTCGGAGACGAATCGTTTTGTTTTGTTTTAAAAAACCAGCGCACTTTCATATTTGAATTTGGCTCCACATACATCGTGCGTTCCTTTGATACTCTCCGGGTTCTACCATTGGTTGAAGCCGTACTCGATTCTAATTGGTCGGGAGGGGGCAGGGGGGCAAGGAGG
>JAYRBW010152942.1:0-14178 GCA_036023295.1 Invenusta paracnida | reverse complement strand
ACTGACGCTGCCATTACCTGCATTTGAAAAGTTGATATAAACATGTATTTGCCACTTCAATCCAACAGGATGAAACAGATTAAGCCACTAACACATTTCAAGATGTTAAAAACCCTAGTGCAGATCTACATACATGATTGGGGACATAACATTTTTCCAGAAACTTATTGAACTATTCAACATAATTCTAATAGTAGAAAGCATTTGCCAGGAATTCAAGGATAACATGATTATCCAGTACTACAAAAGATGATAAGACATACACTATTGGTAAAACTAACGTGGCGTTAAATCATTACTCGGGATTGCTTTTAAACGCTTGCCCTAAAAATAACTAAATATGCTACAAGGTCACGCAATTTATATCAATTAGATATTCGTTTTATTATGCATCCTGTCTTCAAAATGGAATGAATTGCAGATAAGAATTAAAACATTATAATGTAATATTCTTCGTATATTACTAAATATGGACAAAAGTTTTCTATGTTCTCTGATTCATGAAAAATAGTTTCCGGCTTAAATAATGGAATCAAATATGAAGAAGAAATATATTAGTCAGGTGACACAAAATAAATATATAATCTACACAATTTGTTACAATTGCAAAGTTTCTCTAAGCCTTTTATATTTTGCTTTTGTTAAGCGAAGTAGAATTGTTTCAGGATTACACTTTTTATTTGTTATCATTTTCAAAAATTGTACAAAAGGTTAATTCCTTATCTTGAAAATTAAATAACATATTATTCAGACAAAGTAAGTATAACATTTTTTCAAGTAATATAAAAAACACATTCTAAGAAAATAGAATATACTTTTCAACGTATCCATCTCATTTAGAGAATTATTTTGAGCATATTAATTTTAGTCCGAAACGTTGCAATTTTGATTTTAAAATGTTGTTATCTTTAAATTTGCTCTAATTTTTTTTTGTTTAGGATCAGCCAATTGGCTGCTTTCTTGTGATTTTGTCAAGTAATACAGAGCAAAATTAATTAATAAATATATATAAATACTTACACTCTGTATAAGAGAGGTGAGGTATGTATATTCATCAATCAGCGACAGAAATGGAAAATGAGAAAATTCAAAATTATATAACTGAAAAATATTGTATATATTTAGGTAACAGAAAATAGTTAAATAAATGAAAATGTCAATTGTATGGTTGTAATCGTTGAATTGTATAAAAGTCAATTAAAAATGAAACATTGCAAATGGGAGTAATTATGAAAATTAATTATTATGATGATATGGATTATATTATATTATTTACTCTCATTTTCTATCTGATAAATTCAAATTATAAAAATATATATTTTTTATTATTTATTGTATGCTTGTTTACTATAACTAATTATTATTATATTGAAGAATACAACTGTTAAATCAAATGACCTCCACAAATTAAATATACGTTTAATAAAATACCAATGGTATGTTCTTCTGAATTCGTGCGTCATATTTTTATTAAATATCAAACCGAAATTTAAAAACATATATATTATAATAGGTAAAAGCATTTTTGACTCAGATAAATGCAATATATGACACAGGAGATACAGAAGTAGTTACCTACACTAGAGACAATAGCTATAAATATCCTCAATTGTATTCAATACAGCTGTCTATCTCAATATCCGAGTTTAAGCATAAGTCTATGGTTTGTAGAGTATGTTTGCATACATGTTTACAGATCAAAATTATAATCTTCTTAGCCACCTTGTTTATAAAAGTGCTACATGATTAATATCAACGATACATCTGATTATATAAGACAAATGTGTTATGCAATACTTTATAATAATTTATTTAGAATGATACTATAATACATCACTTCATATCTCAAATTTATCCATAAAAAAATTATACTATTAATGGCTAGCCCGAGTTTAATTTAATTAAAATATATCATTATAAATCGCTTTTAGTGCCATTGCGCTCAAAATAAAAAATGAACTTTCGAAAACAAGTAAAACCATCTATTTTATTATTTCATGATGCCTTTTTTATCTTAAAACATTTTATTGATTGATAGTTGAACATCGGCGCGGTATATAATACACTTGAAGTTTCGGTTAGTCACACATCCGACAAACGAATTATCTAGATAATAATCGTGTGTATTTTCAGGTGAGGTAATTTACACGTATCATTTTTATTTAAGTAATTATATCTTTTATTGGCCTGTCTCCTCCATAACGAATAAGATATGCATATCTTTTGACTGATCCCATTAATATATTGCAATTAAGCGTTTGATTTTTGGCATATTTCTACATATATATTTATGTTATTATATAGCTAAAAATCTACGTTTCAGTGGCGTTTAATTTTTTGATTTTGAACGTAAACATTTATAAACTGCTATCATTTTTTGACACCACTTTATAGTAGTTAAATTGGAAGTTTTCATAAAAAATATCAGTGTTTGAAAATTTCTAAAACTAGGAAAAAGCACACCAGTCAAATTTTGAGATATGTTTTATCTAAAGGAATAAAAGCATGAATAATTGTTACTTGATATAAATGTTCGAAACATGATTTCAAGAAAAATTATGAACCAAATTTCAGTTTAAAATGCTATTGTAAACTTTAAAACTTATATTTCCTTAATCGAAAAAGGGATTACAAAGATTATGAAGCAAACTATATGTATTGATGTTTATATAAAATATCTTTAAAAATCTTTATTGTGGATAGTCGATACTGGATAGATGATAGATAAATTGATAAATTGATACTCACCGTCAAGTTCATGTTCAAGATCGCGTTTACTTTTTTGTTTTAATCTTTGTTCTTCGAATCGACCTGAAGAAGAAAGAATTAGCCACACAATAGCATGTTTTTGTGTTTAAATGTGTTATATTTAACGTTTGTTACAAATTTATTTTAAATTATGCATTTACAATTTCGAGAAGGTTTCAAATAGTATTTACTTCACTATATACTCCCATTAAGCAATTAACGTTCTACTAATTTAAAGTCATGTTTTAAAAATAAAATATTTGGATATTGTAAACACTGTTACTCTTAAACTTGACTAGATATTACAAACATGTATGTTGTTTATAATGATACAGTAAACAAAAAGGTTTAATCGGAAAAGGATTAATATTCAACAAGTAGCAAGATGGGAAAAATGGAAAAAACAACCGGATATTTTATAGCGCATGGAAACCAAAGAAAACAGTTCGCAGTCAAATTAATGTGGCAGTTAAAATAATGGTATTATTTACTGATGCATGTTTTGTTGTTGATCTTCAGCAAGTAATGTTCATACTAATATCAAAACCTTTTGCCAGTCCATTCAATAAATAGGAAAAAACTAAAGCCACTAATACCCTTTTAATGATAAAATACCTGTTGAAGAGGCCATATCCACTGTGGTCATAATGATCGGTTAAATGAAATGATCATGAAGCTTAATAAACATACTTCAGCACCAGCTCCTCTGTGATAATCTCGAAACTAATGTCTCCGGTAGTCCCGTAAAAGCTTAAATAGCTTATTTACAAACAGCTAGTTATTGGAAAAGAAATAGATATTCAAAAATGAAACTTTTTAGCACACACCCTATACTTTAATTGGCCGATGTGAGCCTCATTTTCAAAAGAATCACAATAGACTTCTTAAGCTTTAAGGTACATACTGTGTAAACTCCGGGTAATCGTCCCTGATGAACTCCATAATGTCTCAATCCAGATCTCATTTAATCATACTCGCAATCTGGTTATTTTTGTCAGAATCATTTAAATATGACCACAAATATTTATGAAACATTGCAATTATTCCTCTGATGAAAGTTAGTACTTTGTATTATCAGGTTTCATTTAAATTTGCCTATTTTTTGTTTTCAAACTCTATAAATGTGATTATATATAAACAGAAAAAGAGATTCGACTTTGAACTTGGAAGCCTCAAATAAGTGAACGAATAATGACAGCTTAGTAAAAGCTCCAAAGGTAAAATAATACCCTTGTTCATGTTGCTTACATATACAACAAAGTAATTCATTGTATGCCAATATTCATACAACTATAACACTTAGATTACATTATCACGATGTTATATATACATTCAAATTTCCAGGTTGTAGTTATTGTCTATTTATGTTTGATCATACTTTGCGATGAAAGTAAAACATTACAATTAATCGTATCTGCAATATTGAAAAATACATGTACGATTAAAAAATACTTCTTTATAGCAGACCATAAAAAAAGATGTTGTCTCATTTTGGATTTTTTTTTATTAACTAATTAGTGGTATCGTATTATGGACCACTAATGGGACAAGGTTTGCTTTCAATTTTGCTACATATGTTTTATTAAAAATAAATTGTGTGTAATTAGTTAAATTAAAATTACGTGTGATATATGTGTTGAAAACAAAAATTCAATAGTGGTGCTAAGCATGCCCGGTTCAGTTAAATATACAATCTTAGATTTCAATTCGCTTCTCTCAGGGCTTAGACAGTACAGTGTATAGAACAACTCCTGAATAACCAGTTTCAACACTTGAAATACGCAAACAAATATACTTATAAAATATTCATTTTATATAACTTACAGATTAATCGGAATTCGAAGAAACTTTAATGGCTGAAATATTTTTTGAGTATGAATATTTTATACGACTGTTGTAAGTATAAAACTGAATATTCGCAGTATCGATTGAGTTCACAATTAAGTAACTATTATTACTTGAAATAAACAGATCAATGGAGATTCAAAGAATTATATATTACTGCAGTAAATCAATGTACTTTGAAATTGTTTAACGAAATGTGTTTATTTTGACATTAGTGAATTATTTTAAGATCATAGATAGTGTAAGACAATTAAAGTTGAGTTGAACGTAATTTATGTATTAGCAGAACAGGATATAATTTTAGAATAATGTCTGCAACACAAATAACTATTAAACAAAGAGAATGTCATAATATAGAAAGGAACCACTGTAGCGAATGTTCATTATAAATACAGAGTTATTGGCACTTGAACTGATGGCTGTAGGAGCAGCACCATTATTTTAGCTTTTTAGGTACTTTAATTACAGATACAATATCTGATGAAGTGTCTCTTTCGACACTCATAAGATTTCAGGATCTGTTTTGTAACATATCTCTGTATTTTTTCGAAAAACTGCTTTCTTTAAGAATTGTGACTGGTGTAACACTGATACAATGATTAGTATATACAATGTTTGAAAAAGTTTGGTAATGAAGTTATCAACAAATTCTTTACAAGATATAACTTACCAGAAACATACTTTTTTAACTGATGATTTCGGAAACAATTAACTGGAATTGGATAATTTTAATTAATACAATGGTAAAACCGTGGCAGGTCACACTGGGGGATTATCAATGTTTTCATAAGCACGTGCCTGTTTTAGATTTTCATATTTGCTTTTGCATTCTTGGAATTAACATCGTGGGAATTTCTGAGAAACGCTTTTAGGTTAAAATCGTTTCAACACTAATACTGTCCTTCGATAAATATAATAATTTTTTCCTCTTATCCCAAAATAGTTAGTAATATGAAAATAATTTATTGTGTAAAACTTCAGGAGGCGACCTGTCTAAATGAAATCGTAAAGATGTCATTTATTCAAAAAAACTAGATAAGATTTAATTTTTGTCTGAACCGACTTTTTAAATAGATATTTAAACATATATATTATATCTATATTTAGTTATAGAAAAAACAAATCCGAATTTCACGTTTATTTAACAGAAGAAAACATTACAGCTCATTATTTGATGTAATCATAACTTGTATAATTTGATGAATCGGTGTTGTATACTTTCAGTTTCTATCTATCCGAATTAATATATGGAATAACTCCCTTCTTTGATTGACTGGCTCATGGCTAGCATAAATATACAATAGTGGACCTATTGTTTGATTTGTATATATTAGATTGTTTTATAACTAATATTACAATTAAATTTCAAGATACATACTGGTTTACCTTTAAGTGCATCTGTGAAAAGAGTTTCAGAAGAATCGGTTGTTGAAGAGGTAGAAATATGTGGGATGCCACCTCCTAAAGCGGTTGGTGTTTCTTCAGTTGAACCAACTATTGAGGATGTTGATTTCATCAAAGGAGTGTCACCAGCGGATGTCGCTATAGAATTAGATGTATAACATTGATAATTATAAATGTGTGACGAAAAACACTTTCAATCAAAACAATTGTCACGTTGGCATAAAATGCGATTAAATAAATCCCATATTTAAAAATGAATATACAGCCTACTCTTCATCTAAATAAAGCACACGCGGATGAATCCTTTAGACAAATGACCATTCTAATTAATGTATTTAATACTTTAAAATGTTGTCCCTTTATGTAAAGGTCGATAGGTACACTAGAGTCAAACATCAAGTGTCGACATCTAATAACTAAATAAAACCGAAATTAGTGCGTTACATCATATAACCATATAATTCCAAATAACCGATTCTGTAGAAGTGTTTGCTAGTGTGTACAAATACAACATCGTTTTCTAAAAAACTATCGTAATGACGTGTGGCAGTCTTTATAGTGTGTTTATCATCTAAAAAATAGGTACACTGTTTGCTATGTAGTGAAGTATTAATTTCTGAAATCACTTATAATTAATATTAATATTGTAACACAATATATCTACGCCATTTTAATTTGATGAGCAGGTACTAACTTATAAAACGAATGGCTCAAAATAATCGCTACAATAATTTGTTTTTTCGATTTAAATTATTCTAATTCACGAGGATTTGGTAAGGTTTTTGCACAGCCAGCAACATAGAAGCACATTGAGATCTTACAGAGTCAAAATTAACAATAAAGATTTAACAAAAACTATAATATGTCCTCTGAAAAGATATAAATAAATGTAGACACATTTACAGTCGATGTAAAAAACAGTAATATTATCTAGAATATGTTTAAAGAGACTTATAAGAAATCCTTCAAAATGAACGCACTTTACATGTCAAATTAAATAGTACTAAATTTATAAAAAAAACTTAATTTAATGTCAGCATGAAAAAAGATCGATGTATAGTGTTAAAAACATATCTGATATTAAATATATGTGTAATATCTTTTTTCAGTAACATCGGATCAATACTTGCTAATAATCTACCAATATATACATTATGTATTATAGGTACACAGACAGACACAATTCGATTCAGAGGATTACAGCAAACAAATGAGGTACGTAATCGATAATTGCATGTAGACTTTTAACTCACCCTGTATTATAAATTGCTTTATTGTTTTGAATAAATATTAATACTAATGTTACTAATATAATATTAATTAATAGCCTATATTATATTTACACAAATAAATAAATATATGCATATCCAGCATACCCCTCAACCCCAATTACGTTGCAGTCAAGAATTTTTTTTATTTTAAAGATGTCTATCCAACAAACTTAGATTTATTAAGGAATTTATTTAGAATACAATTATTGAACAAATTAAAATAACAATATTACATGAAATTTACAATTTTGAGGTTTTTTACAGATTTACACTTATAACATACAATTAAAATACAATTTTTATAAACTGTTTAATTGTTGATTATATAGGTTTTTATTAAACAAAAATATAAACTAGAACCCTGTGTCCATAATATGGAAAGAAAAATCATTCAAACCTTTAAACATAGAATGTTTTAAAGAATTGATAGTATACAGGAGGGCTGATATTGTGCATTTATATGTATATCAGCATATGTTACACTGTTAAATACAACATAGTAATGTGATGCATATTTGAAGATTCGCTTAAATTAATCCGATTATACATATTTATTATATAATTGCATAACGTACATTTCATGTGATTTTGTCAGATATATAGATTACATTGTCACCTAAATAATCCACTATATGTACGTCCAGTCATTGACTCTTAAAAATAATATTATATGCTCAGGTATAAACCTCTAAACATACATCAAACAATTTTTGTCCTGAATATATACTGTGCACGTATAGACTAAGATATTCTTTTATAACTAAATATACATATAGCGTGTATATACGACTTGCCTCCATTGTTGTGCAACTAAAAGTGAGTCTCGCATGTCTCTTGCCTCTACATTGACATTAATATATTATAAATGCCAGTATAAAACACAATTTTCTTGGCGTCTTATACATTAGTGCAAAGTAAATAATGTCTAGAAAATAAATAAAAATAAGAAATATCGCAACTGCATAAACTAATGAATTTAAACTGACAGTAGAATCTCTGACGTATTCATTTATAATAATAAAATATCCAATTATGTAAATATTCGAAGGTAACGGGGTATCTAACATCGTATTCTTCGAAAATTACTTATTTATGCGTAAAATCGACTTATACAAGACGGGTGGCATGTTTTTAGGTGTCGCTCACACAAATCGCTTGGTTGAGGAAGGAACGCGTAAAAGAAATAGTGGGTGAATTTATTTTAACAAAGCAGCACAACCATAATGTGCAAGAAGACGAGGTTGATAAACTAAAATTCCGATATAATAAAACTTCAATTATATATTAAATAATAAAATTAAAAACATTTTAAAGTCATGGATAATTATTAACGATATTATTAAAGATATAACAATATTCTGTTTGTTTTAGTCGGTCAGAATTTTTTTAAACTGTTGCTGTCATAAGAATATCACATCACCAGATTTTTGATAATGTCCTTAGACAGTACCCAGCGGTCAGAATAACCTTTGTCGAAGTGGAAAGAGGTATGAGACGTCAACGTTTGCACAGTGTTCCACCTTTGCACAAAATATCGTTGTATTGTTCATTGTTTTACAAGAATATTAACACATATGATCCGTAAACGAAGAGTCGTTATAGAAAGGTTACGTGCATGAAGGTAATAGCACTGAAGCTATTATTTTATCAACCCGGCATTTTCTCAACTTACTTCGGGGAGAATTTTTAGAAATGATTATAAATGCCATTTTCAAGGTTACTCGGCTACTCTTTACGCTAATGCTCACTATTGGGATTTGTTATAATACTTACGTATTGTAATCAGTGCAATAATTTTAGTATTTATATATCTGTTTTTTATTAAATTACGTCACTATGAAAAGATTTAGATTTAAAATTTATATATTTTTTAATTTATATTTCCATTTTTCAGTTTTTCAGTTTATTCCTTGCGTTACCGTGTATAATTAAAGTTTAACTATGTATATAAACATTTTTATTTTAGCGCGCTACATATATTATATTATATATTCTTTCAACCAGATTTATACCAATTAGTATTTTCTAGTAAATAGTCATATCATTACATATTCAATGCCTCAAGCTATCTTGATTACCCCTACGATCTGCCATTCATTGCACTTATTATGTAGTGTATTAATTGTAACCAGAAATAAATAATTTTTATTATGATATAACAAATATCAACAAAGAAATAAATATTTTATTAATTTAATTTAATTTAAATTTCCGAATAAAAGTATTTTGAATGGTGTGGGTTGATGTACTATTGGTATTGGTGTTTGTGGTGTTGACAAATGTCAGTCCGGTGGCGATGGGTGTTGCACCGGTGATTCTGGTGGCGTACTTGGCATTACCTGCTTGTCGGCTCTCATAATATATTGTGGTACATTCATGAGGAGTTGATCATTTTCAAATTGGAGTGTGTCATTTGGTGGAGCTTTCCTTATTTTGCTATCAACAGCATACCGAGGAAGATAATTCGAGGGTAATACAGCTTCTTCTTTCCCCATTTTCCGTTTTCTGATTTTATTGGTTAAGGTTGTAGGCATACAATTTATGGGCTACATCTGCCGAAAATTTTACTTCACTTGTAGATTTCTCTTGCATTGACTGCCTTTTCTTTTTATGTTTCTCATACTCGTCTTCACCAAGCGCAACCATTTGCCGGAAAAGTTTATCTTTCGAAACTGGTTCAGTTTTTATTCCCACTTGATTAGATATGACCTGATTACGTGCCAGATAAGAATATTGCGGTTCCTCTCCTGGTAGAATATGACTTTGCACTCGTAAATAGTCGAGCGTCAGGTGATGGTGATTGCTAAATATATAAGAGTAATAGTTGTCGACAACAATCTTCTTGAAAAATAAAGTTAGGAATATGGGATTCTCAGGGAACATTTGACGTTTGAGATTACTCACTTGGCTAACATCCCGTGGATTCCTGAAAATAACAAAATATTGAGCATTAAGCGATTGTGTTCGGACTTCTTTACCTGCCTTGAACATATTTCGTGTCATCGTTATTGCAAAGCAAGGTAGGTGATACACCATTCTTGTAAATAGAGAGGTTATAACTGTCGATGATCTTATTTCTTCCATCAAGTCCTCAATGACGAAAACCTCAAACAGTTTGATGAGAAGTATTGTTTCGGTTGTAGGAACACCATCGTATATGGTAATCTGTCTTTCCAAGTCAACTGACGGATTGCATTGTGAAACACTGAACTTTTTTGCTGCTTTTTTAGTGAATGCATAAGAGTTGCTTATTAAAAAGTATATCACGATTCCGATGTAAAGTCTTTTAAGGCCGATTCCAGCCATATTCTTTGTATTTTACAGCGTATGGAAAAAACATAACTTGTTCACAATAAAAAACTTGGCCATTTCAATAAAGTGAATACATCACTGATTCATGTTTTATTTTATTTTTAGCAAGTAATTTTCGTACCAATGTTTAAACCTACTGGATAACATATGTTTAACTCCTGAATTCTTAATTGTTCTTCATGGAATACAATACAGCAAATTATGTAAGACAATAGCTTCAATCAAAGAAGTTTTTATTTCATGCCTTCTACAATATTATCTTAACATCTTTTTTTCCAAAAAGATCTATAAAAAAACCAATCAACCCACAAACGTCTTTCTGGATGATAAAAAACTGGTGAAGATGCCATACTCGCCGAAAACTGCATGACCGGTGACATAACAATTATCCAAAAGCTTACAAAATTAATAAACCAAATGTTGCTACAAAAGAGCATTCTCTACAATTTTAAAATGAATTTATCATACACATCTACACGAAAACAGAAAATATTTGCTATTGTAAGAACAATCGTGGTAGTATATTCCAACTCTTGAATTCTTTCAAACAATTGCGCCTGGTGTTACTGAATAGGTTAGAAGATCATTATTATCTCTCAATTTGTTTATTCCGATCAATGTTATGCTTGAGTGTGGGCAACCTATTTCGAAATGTCATGAGAGCTGCAGATGGAATTCAAACACTTCCATTGGATTACTCTTTGTATATTACTAAATATAAAGGCTGTTTTCAAATCCAAATATTATGTTATTACAAATAGTTTTTAGCTTTTATCATTCAATCAAATATCAGACAGATCAATCAATCTGACAGGTGACACAAAATCTATAATATGCACTATCGTTTTCTAGTAACAAGGTTTCATACATTTTTTAACTTTTCCATTTATTAGGCGTTGTGGAATTGTTCATTAATTGTAATTTGTAATAGTTATTTTTGATCAGTTGGTTGAGAAGTTTTAGTAGATATTTTGAAAATGAATAATATATTATTCAGGCTAATAAATAGATTCAAGTTTTGTCAATTAAAATGAAATATACACTCTAATAAAATAATATATTGTAATCAGTGCAATAATTTTAGTATTTATATATCTGTATTTTTATTAAATTACGTCCTTATAAAAAGATTTAGATTCAAAATTTATATATTTTTTTATTTATATTTCAATTTGTTTGTTTATTTTTTGCGTTACCGTGTATAATTAAAGTTTAACTATGTATATTACGCTATTTTATATGTTTGCGCTACATATATTATATTATATTTTCTTTCTACCAGATTTATACCAATTAGTATTCTCTAGTAGCTATTATTAGTACCATTACATATGTAATGCCTCAAATTATCTTGATTACCCCTACGATTTGCCATTCATTGCATTTATTATGTAGTATATTAATTGTAACCATAAATAAATAATTGTTGTTATGGTATAACAAATATCAACAAAGAAATAAATATTTTATTAATTTATTTTAATTTAATTTAATATTACCGTTTACACTCCAATGTTCCACAAATAAATTTTTTTATTAAATTGATAGCTATTGTTTAAAAAGAAAATATATATTATTATTTTGCATATACACAATACATGTTTACAATAGTGTAAAAAAGTATTCAACAAAATCGAAAAAAGTGTACCATGTTTGTTGTAATCTATGACAATGATGACACGTAAGTAATTTAAATTGTTTGGGGAACATTATTTTAATACATCTAATAATAGTCCTTCAAAACTATAGGCAAACATAATTATACCTGTAGAATGGTAGCCCACATAATTATGAATCAAAATAAATACCGATATAATATTTGTATTTTCCATTGTAACTTAACATACATGGATTGAGATATGTATGTTGCTCAAGTGTCTAGCAATTATAAAATCTAAGTATATTTAGCTGTACAAAAAATAACGACTTCTATATTTGATTTAGTCATAACTTGTATATCTTTATGAAACGGAGCTGTATACTTTCACTTTCTATCTACCCGAATAAATACATGGAATAATTCGCTTCATTGATTGGCTGGCTCATGGCTAGCATAAATATACGATAGTGTGCCTACTCGTTTGATTTTGTATATGTATTAGATTGTTTTATAACTAATATTACAATTCAATTTCAAGATGCATACTGTTTTACCTTTAAGTGCATCTGTGAAAAGAGTTTCAGAAGAATCGGATGTTGAAGAGGTAGAAATATGTGGGATGCCACCTCCTGAGGCGGTTGGTGTTTCTTCAGTTGAACCAACTATTGAGGATGTTGATTTCATCGAAGGAATGTCACCAACAGATGTCGCTGTATAGTTAGAAGTATAACATTGATAATTACAAATGTGTACAGAAAAGCACTTTTAATCAAAAGAAGTGTCACGTTGGCGTAAAAGGCGATTAAATAAATCACATTTACAAATGAATATACAGCTTACTCTTCATCTAAATAAAGCACACGTGGGTGAATCGATTAGATACATGACCATTTTAATTAATGTATTTGATACTTTCAAATGTTGTCCCTTTATATAGATAGGAACACTAGAGTCAAACATTACTTGTCGACATCTAATAACTAAATAAAACCAAAACCCAATACGTTACATCATATAACAATCTAAATCAAAATAACAGATTCTGGAGAAGTGTTTTCTAGTCTGTACAAAGACAACATCGTTTTCCTGAAAACCATCGTAATTACGTGTTCCAGCTATGCCATACACTGTTTGTTAGATGAGTATTAATTTATGGAAACATTTATAATTAATACTAATATTGTAACATAATATATCTAAACGTTTATCAAACATATGCTAGTTTGATCGTTTGAGACAATTCTAATTTGAAGAGCAGGTACTAACTTATTACACGAATGGCTCTAATAATCTTTACAATAACTTGTTTAGAATAAATTAAACAAATTCACGAGCATTGGGTGCAATATTTACACAACCAGCAACATTAAAGTATATTGTGATCTTACAGAGTCAAAATTAACAGTAAAGATTTAATAAAAACAGTAATACTTACTATTAAAATATAAAAAAAATTGAAAGACACATTGACAGTCAATGATGAAAATAGAAATATTATTTGGAATAATTTTACAGAGACCCTTTAAAAATCTTTCAATGGAAGCTCCCAACATGTCAAATGAAGTAGAACTAAATTAAGAAATAAACCTTGATTTACTGTCAACTTGAAAAAGGGAGTAAGAGTAAAGAAAACTTGAATAAAACATTTATTGAAATAGAAACTCCTAAGAGTGAAAATATATACAAAATGTGCAGATATACCTACAATAAAACACTTAAAACAGCTAAGTATGCTTAATTTAAATCAATAATATATAACGACACAAAAACTAGAAAATGTGGAACTAAATAAGCACTTTTTTAGCTAATATAAAATTTTATTTAAATGTTAAAACATTAATGTATAAGTTTAAAAACATAACTGATATTAAATATATGTGTGATATATGTAATATCTTTTTCAGTAACATCGGATCAATACTTGCTGATAATCTACCAATATATACATTATGTATTATAGGTACACAGACAGACACAATTCAATTCAGAGGATTACAG
>JAYRBW010152931.1:0-14179 GCA_036023295.1 Invenusta paracnida | reverse complement strand
TGTGTGCTCAGTAAATGGACACAACCCTAGCTGGCCTCGACTGTACCAGACCTGTTATCCTATATCAAATATACGCTCTATTTCACTTGACTGTAACTATCTTATATTATCTAAGACCTAGATATATTAATTATTATGCCTTATACCTTATTATTATTTATTATCATGTCATTTTACACAAGTGACAAATTGTCTTGTGAGGGCATTGTCTGATTATTCAATCAAAAAGTTTGAATAGGGGCCGTTGTTGCGAGGAAAAGTGGGGAAGGTCTAGGACGACTGAAACATTTTCATTTTTTTACGATAATAGCTCTAATTTAATTGAATTAAAACCATATTTTCTTTGTGTTCTTCACACATCATGGCCAACAGCTCTTTCTGATAAATTGATATTTGAGTGGGTCTTTGCTTGCGTATGTGAAGAGGTTTTTGCTGAGACGTTGACTGAGACAGTGAACGCGTTAGACAGTCGGTTGAGTTTAACTGAGAATGAATTTCACTGCAGATCTTGGGACGCCTTGATGGACTCTCTGTTAGCGATGTGCTCTCTGTGTCTTCAACACTATCATTTAGCATTGCCAGAAAACTACCATTAGGAAAGTTATTTGAATCGAAAATAATTAAACTGTTCAGCAGGTAACATTGAGCAGACTCTCTTGCTTTTAGGTGATAAGAAATCTCTGAAGTGTCACCACCAGTTTTTGTAATGTCTCTTTTCTTTAACGTATCTTTTTTCTTAGCATCTTGCTTAAGTCTCTTCCACAAGTTTCAGAGAATTTACGTCTCTATTGGATATTGTCTGAGAGATGTGCTCCAAAACAATACTCTCCTAGGTTTCCAACTTTAATTTTACAATTGAATTGTTATATACTTTGCTTTCTATTATAGCTAATCTTTCCGCCGTTAATATTTTCAAAAATAAATTTATCTCAATTTCAAAAAAGTTTGTCGTCTTCGATCGTGAAGCCATTATCAACTAAAGTAAACAACGGCGGTAAATAATCAAACCATTTTTAGGTATATTCCAAGAAATGGGTAGTTAATTCATAAAATAAAATCACGCGATACGCCGACTAATAAAAATTTACTATTAAATTGAGGTTCGATGAAATCCAGGAATAGTTATTCCTGGAATAAATATTGTTGATGTAGTTGAATTGTTATTTCCCGAATAACTATTCCAGGAATAACGCTATTCCGGGATTAATTTATTCGTGGTTAGTGCATACGGGTGTATGAGTATAAAGTATTGAGTAAAGAAATGCCCTTTATTTACTCTATATTATAAAAGGCCTTTCTGTAACACATGTTTCATATAAACCATATTAAAAATATCTATTCATATATAATGGTAATTTATTTTTAACACAATGGAATTCATAAAATATAAATGATGAATATAATAATTATATACCTATTAAAATAAAGTATATATTATAACCTATGTTAATAGAATAGATAAATTAATATATGGAGGTAACTACAATCAAGAGATATTCGATTATCTTTATAAAATAGGTTACATATAACTATAGCGTTCTTTCTATGATACAGCCTTATATTTCTTAGAAATTATGTATATATATATATTCCTAGCTATCTATCTATATATGTAGTATACAGATTATATGATATAGTATTAAGCGAAATGATATACTATATACCTATATAATTAAAGCGTATACGTAATAATACTATAGTTAGAATTTCACAGTAATAGTTCAATAATTGCTTATATAATATCCTATTTTTCATTTGTGCATTAACCGTGCATCTCATTAACCATAGATCATGATTTTTCTTCGTGGAAAAATTATACCTAAATTCTTCTATTAGCTAATAGGGCTTATGCATAAGTAGCAAATGCTTTGATTACTGATTTTTTAAAGATATTTTTCGATAGATATTAAAAGAAGGCATATGATGCAATATTTACTGTCAAGGTATGTCTATTTTATTCACCTTATTGAATCAATAATATGTTAATTTAAAAATATTATAATAATTTAAATAATTATAATTTAGATATATTATCCTCCCACAACAAATATTAAGATTGTGATTTGTATAAGGAGCTGTTCTGGAATGATGTCATGCTGAAAGGGGGAATTAAATGTGCAAAAAATGTGACAATTGTGACGTGCGGGGTGGGATATTAGTCAAAATATGACGCTATATTTTCCTTATTTTGTGTTCATTATATGAAAACTGTGTTCATATAAATAAATTGATTTTATACATAAAAATTTAATATTTAAGTGTAAAAAGTATTACTATTTTGATAAAATTGTATTGAGAGGCCAAAATATTCGGTTATAAAAACATCTAAGGGCTGTTCTGAAAGAACGTCGCGCTTTTTAGAGACTTTTTGACTCCCTCCCCTGCTCCCTTGTCACACATCATCACAAATTCAGAGGAATGTTGTCACATTTTAGAAACCCCCCCCCCTCTCTGTTCAAAAATAAGATAATATTAAAAGTTTTGTTAATCTAATATTTTCGTCTCTCAATTCAAGTTTATCCATATAGACACCCATAGACTTAACTATATAGATATCTATAGACACCTACCTATATAGACACCTATTTTATACAGATTTATTAAATATTTAAATTAACACTGCTTTCATATAATAGACTCAAAAATAAGGAAAACGTTACGTCACATTTTGACTAATATCACCCCCGTCACATTTGTCACATTTTGACCCCCCTCCCGGGGCCCCCTTCGCCTCCCAAGCGTGATGTCATTTAAGAACAGCCCCTAATAGTATTTTATTTTCAAACAGAGGGGCTGTTCCAAAATAAAACATCATTTTGGACTAGGGTCTCTAAATTTGTGACGAAGAATGACAAGGAGGAGGAGGTTGAAAATCCTTTGAAAAGCGTGACGTCATTTCAGAACACCCCCTAAATAAAAATCAAAAGTAAAGAAGAATGCACAGAAAAAAAAATTCTGCTTAGTGTATATATAAAGAGGTGCATGAAATATTTACATGTACATAAATATTTAAAAGTGAATACTGACTAGTAAGTAAGCTGTCATGCATGATTGTGATTGGCTCATAAAATTTATTAAATCTTAATTCTATAAACTATATTAAATTTTAATGTACTTTAAGCTAATTTAAACATATACATTTAAATATATTATACATTTCAGTTCTTATGTGGGCTTTATTTTTGTTTAAACTGTTGTAAATAAGCAGTCTCAATATATACGGACAATTCTACATTTTAACTCCATACAATTATGTGGTAAATTTAACTTTGCATTTAAATGAAGTAAATTATATTTACAATTTATTGCCGCTTATTATAACTGCCATCAAAATTTTCGGTTCAGATATCTAGGTCAGTTGTGTCTGAAATTATATTCAGTTATATTTAACATTGGATATTATTATTCTCTATTTGGATTTACTGATTGATGGTACGTTTTTATTATTTTAATTTATTTGTTCAGTTATGTATTTTCAAATATATATTTTTTAGTTTAGAAGAAAGTGAAAAGTTGTTAAAAATAAAATATCATCTGCTGGACCTGAAGTATAACTGTAGTTATATATAGTTTACTCTCATATATGAGAGTAGACTGCAATCCTTAAGAATAAGAATCTTGATTTTTAGTGACATTCTTAATCTTATCTATTCTTCTCAGAGTTAAAAATAGAATAGTAATGTTCATTTATATTTGCACATTACAATTACATATGATATGCAAATTGACATTGTCAACAGATTCTGTTACTGTTATTTTCAACCAATTAAAAGAAAATAATATTATATAATTCATTTGCAATACATATAATATATTTATTCCACATTAAACTATAGTTTTATCTTTCATTATTATATTCAATTTGATTTAATCAGTTATTTTTTGTTTCTGTCCTAGATATGTAGATAAATATATTACTGATACAATATTATTATTTGTCAATATATGTAAGACTGGGCCTTTATCAGAAAATTAATTGTTTATTAAATATTATTATAGTATAATGTAATATTTATATAAAATCAAACTCATTAATACTTAATAAAAATTTTAAATATAAATAAATGATATTTTTTTCAATTATAAATTATTTTGTGTTATATATTTTTAAACATTCAATCCAGTAAAATATAGATCTTTTGAAATACTGCTGCTTAAGATCTATATTATATTTTATAGAAATACAGGTCAGACTATACCCAAAACAAGCCATATTTGAGAGAATCATACCTGTGGCAAATTTAATAATTATTATACTTAGGTATATATATAATTAATTAATAATTTTTTTAAGTGATAAAGTTTATAAGAAAAAACAATTCTATAAAAAATAGTTTACTATATAATCATTTGTTTGCATGAATCATTAATCTTTTATTCATTTTAATTTATATAGTTCCCCTTTATTTTATTTCTCTTAAATTAACTATTATTTATAGTTTTTAAACATCTATAGTTCATTTTTATAATTAAATATTAATATAAATTTGTCATAATCATATTTAACTTATAAAATTTATAATTTTCTATCACATATATAGTTTATCCTAACAGCAGTTTATATCAGATACAGACTGTTCTAATACCTGGCTTTATTTATATTTTTTATAACTATTACAATTATATAGTATTTAAAAACAGATATTTCTAATTTAATCTTTTTATTTAAGTATAAATAATATGATTGATTTCTTGGTTTTTTTAAGTTTATGTATAGACTAGGCTGGTGACCATAAAGATTTTGCAATAACAGTCCTATTTTTAAGACTATCTATCTTGTCCATCCATTACTTATAAGAAATGGCTTGATGTTTTATTGTTTAGGTATATTATTGTATACTATTTTAATCATAATAAATGATAAAAATAGTTTTACTTGAGTCTATACATTACCTAGTAACATATTAGTCTAAAACATTTATAAATGCCATTTTTTACTAAGTGTAAATAGGCTGCATTATAAAGCTTTAAGTATTAACTATTGTTGGTAAATACTTAATATTTACATATAATAATTTTTATTATTGCCTATTATTCTTATTTTATGAATTAAATCTTTTAGTACCATAATTAACTTGTTTAACCTTGAAAATAAGGTTTAGAACCAAATGCCAAAATATGTCTTAGATGTATAGATATATATATTTATTAAATTATAGTATATAATAGCCCCTAAACAAATTTTGTTTATGAAATATATACTTGCCTCTTTTTTGCTGACTTTGTCAAAAATATATATTTCATAATATCCTGATTTTAACGCATATATGTTGGCAGCCCAGTATAGATATAATATTTAAGAATTTAAAAATATTATACTTTAATAATGAATATTTAAATTATCTGTTTTGTCTATGAAAGCTTTTTAGTGATTTAAATGTATTTATAGAACATTTAAATATGTCAGATTTATAAATAAAATAATCTGTATTTATAATTTTCTGTCTCTGTTTAAGCTTTTTATTCAATGTCATTTATAAATAAAAGAATTCCTCAAATTCAATTTAAAATTTTTTTAATTATCATTTTTAAATTTCCACACATAATTTTTTATATATTTTTTTACTCTAAATATGATTTAAAAAATAAAGTAAATTTATGGTTTTTATTTTTTTATAAAATCAGTATATTTCTAATCAGAAGTTAAAAAACCATCAGTGTCTGTTGTCTCAAAAGAGAGATATGACAAATGGGAAATAAAAATCAAATAAAAAGAAAGGGTAACTATATTACATGATGAATAATAGAACAACAATACATCAAAGATTGGAAAGACTGCTTCTAGATAGAAGGAAAGAAAAGATCCCAGAGTTAAATAGTTAAACACAGCAAAACCTGGAAGGGGGAGGGGTAGGGAGAGAAAGTTAGACATCAACCAAGCAATACTTGCATAAATAGCCCAGGGCCTAGTAAATAAGAAGGTGTAAAGTTGTGCATGTCAGGTTATATATGTTAAACAAAGCCATAGTTCAGGACACAAAACCAAAACAGACAAAAAACCTTGAATTAGCCTTAAATGATGTTTTTGTTTGTAAACAAATTTGATATATTTTTCTATTTCTTTTTGCTTTATAATAAAATATAAAATAGATTTTATTTGATAATTTGTTTTACTTTTATATTGAGATATAAATGAAATATATATATACTTATATTACATTTGTCACTTTTTAAGTAACTATATGGTTTGCATTTTATTTAAAGTGTTTATAATTCATCATAATTTTGTAATCCTTTATTATTTTGTGCCTCCAGATATTTATAAAACCAAAATACTTTGATTAAATACCACTTGAATAAAGACGTATTATTCAATAACCAATTATAACCATTATTCTTATTAACCAATTGGAAACCTTCACTCATCAATATAGCTGATGTATTGGTATAGAGAAAGAACAAGCTGAGGACTGATAGAGTGAGTTGTGTTTATTAAATCGGTTATATAGTCTAAACCAATCAGAGGCTAGTAGCCTACATAGATGGGATACATCAATAGCTTTGTCACTTTTGAATTAGGATTTCTTTAGATACTAATAAATAAATAAACTCATTGTTATTAATTAAATAAATCCTCTGTTAAAATTTGATTAGTGAAAGAAATACTGCCCTTGAATATATGCCACCCCTCATATAAACAGTGTATCACAAAAATATGAAGTGCAGTACATTTTTATATGTATACAGAGCTAGAATTAAGATATTTTGTTGTAATAATGCTATATAATATGTTTCAATATTTGTATTTATGTGATACAGATTTATAGTTATAATAATAAAAATTAATTTACTTTGGCTGTTGTGTTAATTGGAAAATTGTTGGAGTATAATATTAACATGTATTTTCTTATTGAAATCTATAACATTTCAGCACAGCTTAGATACTTTATTCTAGTTGTATTGCAATTAATTATTACTGATTTTAATACTAATCAGTAATCCTATAATTAACTTTAAAAGATTCATTCATTAATGGAATAGTTCTCATTTAGTGATTCTTGTATTTAAATTGGTGACAAATAATAATATATTAAGTTAGTAAAATCTGTACAATTTTGCAAGAAATAAATGTAATAATAATTCATTTTCAGCATTCATAAATTTATTCATTTATATTTCCATTAAAATAATAATGATACAATTAATTATATTTATTTAATAATAATTTAGATTCAGTATTCATAAATATATTTATTTTCATTACTAAATATAAAATTACATATATATGTGTGTATTATTATATATCACACATATTATATATTTAACAAAAGATAACCCAATATATTATTGTAAAATTTTAAGTAGTTTAAAAAATATGAGGATAATTTTTACATTATTGTTATTATGTGTAATTAAATTTATTTCATAGAGTTAATAATACATTTAAAAATTTAATATTATTAAAATTTACAAAATTCTTAATATTTTTCAAATAATAAGTCATATTTTGTATTTCTTTTGTGATTGATATTTATTATTAAAAGCTTTGCCTTATCGAAATTATCTCTTTTATATAAAAAAAACTGATTATAATATACACCATGTATATATTGTTTTTATATTTATTAACAACAAATATACACATATATGTAACCTATAATTTTTTGTAAATGTATATCATTTAATAATGGATAAATGTATAAACAATACCTAGAACAATTATCTCATTTAAACAATATATATTTTGGCTAAATCAAATAATTGGTCCACTTACTATATATCTGGAGAATTCGTTTTAATTATCTTCCTAGTGGTTAAATAACAAATAACAATTTAATTCATGATTAATTAATTATTTCAGAGTTTTGTGACATAGCCAAATCCTTTACATATAATGTAAATCCATTAACCTAATGTATAAAATGTTTCAAACATAACCCATTTGATATACAGAATTGAAAATATGAATTAGTTTATAGAAGACTAAATTTTTTTGCAGTCAATAATAGTTCACCATATTTATAGTTTTATGGCTTGCTTGCCATACATTTGTTTAAATGATTAAAGCAGAAGGTATTACCTTCTATTAATGCATTTATTTATTGTATTAAAAACTGGTAAACCATATTTCATATCTTATATTCAAAATTCACTTTATATATATTATTATATATATATTTCTCATAATTTGATTAATAATTTTTATTTGCTACACTAATACTTCAAATGTATTAATTATATGTTACCTATAAAATGTAATTATTGTGTTATAGTTTCAGCTTTTTGTTATTATATGACAGTATAACAGCTTATTCATTTTGTAGAATTACTGGAATCATTTTTCAATATCATCCTTCTTATCTCATATATATAAGTTCCTGTCTAAGTGTGTTAATATTATCATTCAGTAGGTATATATATATTATGTAATGAAAATATTTTATTTTTATTTTTTTGATCACTAATATTTTTCTTGTTTCTATAGATCAGTTTATATTCCTTATTATTTAATATAGTATGATTTACACTTATCAAATCGTAAATCCTTATTTTTGAAGAGTCTGTTATTATTTTTTTTTGTGGGATATTTCAATGTTTTAATAACATACAAATTTTAATTTGTGTTTTAGAATAATTTATATTCTTTATAACTTTCTTACATTGTAAACTAAAATATTTTGACAAGCAGATGAATTCTAGTTGGTTTCATTATAATAAGACTACCTATTTCATTTATATAACAAGACATGAATTATGATGACTATAGTACAATATATGTGTTTGCTTATTGATTTTTTATTATCTATATTTC
Organism: Invenusta paracnida; assembly: GCA_036023295.1. Lineage (NCBI taxonomy): Eukaryota > Metazoa > Platyhelminthes > Proseriata > Coelogynoporidae > Invenusta > Invenusta paracnida. Next base: position 5,427 of record JAYRBW010152931.1, on the reverse strand, counting down.
TTTGTTATATTATGTTCGTCATATGATGTATTTTTTTTCATAGTAACGTAATAGATCATGATATTAATTAATGTCTGTGTATTATCGGGTTTTTTATATCTATTACTAGAATTGAGTACGTTATAATAGATTATTCATAGTATGTCTGTTATATTGTCTGTAGAAGTTAAAAACAAACCAACTATCTACTTTTTACAAACATAAATTCTGCACTCTTTATCCGGTTTGGTCTATGAACTACATTTTAGAAGTTAGAATACGGAAAGCACACATAGTATTTCAAATGATCTCCTATTTAAGATTACCTAGACTATTTTACATTAGAATGGAGTCAGGGCATTATATGTGAAATGACTCAATAGATATAGTAACTGGGCTCATCATGCTGTGTGTAGTCTTCAGTCTTGGGGTTAGGATGTTCATCTATTTCATGTATGAAAACTGATAAACTTGCTTGGTGATGCTATCAGTTTTAAGTGTTTTTATTGCTTTGAGCACAAGCCATTAACAAAAATGTCAAAAACAAACATTAAAAATGTATTATTTTAATCCTTTTTCCTCTTATTGTTTGTTTTTTTTGGTGGATTTTGCATTGCTTACATGGGTAATTTTTAGGTTTTTTAAATAATCTTCTTTTACTACAAATTGGTTTTTCTATGCTTGAGTTAATTGGCGAGCAGCTTCTGTACTTTTTGAGCTCTTCGAATTCTTTTTCGTGATTTGAGGTAATTGAGTTGAGATTTTCCTTCTTTGAAAATATAAGTTAGCTACATATGTACATAATATTGATGGACATTTCATATAAGTCACCATCAGCGTCTGTCTAGGGATTCTCTGCATACATACATTTTTTATATCTGCCAAACTTGAGTTAAGAGCTGTTTGGAACCGTGACAGAAAATTGATTTTCTCCTTGTGCTAGTTACTTCCCCTTCTACATCGCTATACCAACTGCCGCTAGTTAACTTGTACATATTATATACACAACAGCTAGTGGTAAATAGGCAAGCTCCCCGACCAACAACAATTCGTCGATATTGACTGACTGATGTTAGTTAGTTTCACTTCTCATATTTCCTTTTGGTCCGCCTGACGGGCGTCTTTGCATGGACAGGCAGGAACATCCTTTTTTCTTCCCATCTGATTCCTCAGTTCTCGGTTATTCCAACCACTGCAGTCGCATGCGTACTATTTTCCTTTCTGACTATTTACTTCTCAATTTCTCTAGGTGCCTTTAGTTTAAACTACCGAATGTCGACGGTTCTCTGTGTGTATGCTTAGTTAATTATTCTCATGATCTCTATTTGCACTGCTTCTGCATAGCTCTAATCCGCCCTCCCTCCCAAAACTTTGTGATGCTTATTTAGTTATTACACTGTTTGAGTCTGTCTAACTGACTTTATTTAGGCAACTGATACGCGACCGGTTTTTGACTGACTTGAGTTGTTGCAGCATGATAGCCTCACGATTTGCTCAGACTCACTTTCTCCAGTCGAACGTGCTTTGTTTGCTACGTGGGCCATGTTGCCGTGAATAAACATGGCATATTCCACTAAGTCTATTTTTGCAATAAAACAGTAACCATTTCTAGGCGAGGCGCCTGTATATACGACTAGGACAGTTGTATATGAGTTACTAAGTAAATATAAGGTATACCCAACCAACACTCATTCAGTTTGCATAGATTGTTCAAAATACATATTATTTGTGTGCATTTCTCCATCTGTATGACATACACATAGACTAAACACCGAACTGTGTGTTTGCTATACTGTATTATTGCAAATATACATTGAGTTGCTGGATTATTATTACAATTGTGTATATGAGACATATTATATATGTATGTACATGGTGCATGTGATATCTCATAGTTGATGTTTGCGAATTAGAATTTCATTCAGAGCTTAACGTTTACTCTTTAATTTAAATATTGATTATACTTCAGGTATCATGTTCTATCGATCGCATATTTTTATTACTTTGTTTTTGAATATATATGTTTCGTATATAATTGTATTATATTATTTTACTTAGCTCCAGTTTAATATATTATATTTTTTATTTCAGGTATATTCTGTCGTCTCATAGAATGTGCCCAGCAGATGAAAAAAAGTACTAAAATTTATTAATAGATTAAGTGCACTAATAACGATGGATTCTAATCTATTGCAAACCACTGTAATCTTCTTTACAATCTGTGTTTATTTTGTATACTGTGGTACCAAACCGCATATCATCGAACAACCTAGGGATCAATTTCCAAAGGATGGTGTTGTCACTCTTCCCTGTAAAGCTGACGGCGATCCTCGTCCAACTATAACCTGGTACAATGACGATACCAAAACGCCCACAAATGAATTAGTTCATACTAATGTTATGGGCCAACTAGTACTACCTGATCCTAGACCTGGACAGGAGTACCGCTTCTACTGCAATGCATCCAACATTCACGGCTATGCAGTGTCAAAAGTAGCTCGTGCTGGTAATGCATACTTGTTTGATATCTTTCAACAGAATCCGATGCACAAAGAAACTCGTCTAGGGGATACTGCTCTCTTGATTTGTGATGCCCCAATCGGAATGCCCGTGCCAACTATTTCCTGGGTAAAGTATCCCCTTGTATCAGAGGGTATTAGCCGAGGAAGAGGAATCCCCGTTACCAGTAAGAATCCCCGGGACAGGATCCAGTTTAACCAGAAGGGATCGCTTCGTATTCGAAAAGTGCGCCAAGAAGATGAAGGACTCTACGTGTGTATCGCGGAGAATGTTGCCGGTAGGCGTGAGAGTCAAGGAGCTCTTTTGAATGTTCGTGAGAAGCCCCAGTTTGAGGAAATTTCATCGGATACCTATACTAAGGTAGGCCAAAATGTCCGATTCACTTGTAAGCTCAAGGGAGAGCACTCAGTAACTTGGATGAGAAACAACCATTCGTCGATGCCCTTGTCACGAACTACGATTAGCGGAATTTCTGTTGTCATCCGAGACGTCCAACTTAGCGATGCTGGTTTATATATCTGTCGATCAACAAGCAAAGCAGGCCCTGTGGAAGCCGTTGTCAAACTTGTAGTGAGTGCTCCTCCTACGTTTTCACTCACACCTGAAGACCAGCGTGTATCAGAAGGTACTGACGTCGTATTTCAGTGCGTTTCCAAAGGTTTCCCCGTGCCAGAAATGTACTGGGAACTGCCTGTCATTATGACTCTTTTCCCTAACGACAACCGATACCCTCGCTATCGTGTTTATCCAGATGGGCGTTTGGAGATTAAATCGGTTACCATGAAAGATCAGGGCAAATATCTCTGTAATTCTCACTCATCAATGGATACAATTCATGCATCGGCTACCTTGACTGTAATTCCACGCCCGGTTGCACCAATTATCAGCCTCGGCCCCCAAAATCAGGAACTCAGAATGGGATCTATTGCCACATTTCGATGTGAAACAATTGGTAATCCACGCCCGCGTGTATCGTGGTATAAGGGTAAAATTCCAGTCAACCAACTAAGCGCATTGCGCTATGTTCAGATGGCAAGTGGAACACTGCAGATCAATGACATTGCGGAGAGTGATACAGCCAATTACACATGCAAAGCTGAACTGGATCAGTGGGAAACTAAATGGACTGCAAAACTTGTTGTTCTAAGAAAAGGTGATGACAAGCCCATAATTCGAGCCTTGAATGATGACAGCCTTTTGCCTCCAGCCCCCATTGATCTACAAATAAGCAATGTGAAAAGAACACATATTACCCTTAAATGGACGAATCCTGGACGGGATCAGATCGATTCGTATCGCGTTGAAATGAGTCAGCCCGACTACAAACTGGCTTGGATTGTTGTTGAGGACAGGTGGAAGGATATTCAAATACAAATCAATGGTTTAGCACACGGTTCAGAGTATAGCTTTCTCGTTCGAGCTAGAAATGCAATGGGTCTCAGCCGTGCCAGCAAGCCAACGTACTACATAAAGACGCTCCAAAAGGCTCCTTTTAATGGAACTCGAATTATTGATCTTCCTACAAAAATGTACGATGTCAAGATTCAACGTCTTCGTCTGTCGACACTTTCCTTTAGTCAAGTTAAAGTGGACTGGAACGTCGCTGCATCAAAAGATGTAATATCAGTAATTGGTGGATATAAGGTAAAATACCAGGAAGTCCCAATAACTAGGTGTTTGGCAACCATTCGACAGAAGAATGATGGTCCTCTTTCGATGAATCCTAATCTGCACTGCAGCTTCAATGAGAAAAATAGCAATCAACGCTTGGAAGTACTTTTTGAAAATATGCGTCAACTCTATAATCACGCTGGTACTCTTCAACCAGCTGAAAATGTAACACGAGTCTCTCGGGGTCAAGAATCGAACTCCGGTCGAAATGGCGAAACTGTTGTGATCAAGAACTTGAATCCCTTTCGATGCTATGAATTTGAAATTGAACCTTATTCAATTGACTCTGTTTTGGGACGTATTAAAGGTCGCGAAAGTAAGGCCGACACTGTTCTCACTTATGAGGATGTTCCTTCCAAACCACCTCAGTCCATTCATGCTAAATGGCTCAACAATAGGACTATCGAGATCACCTGGCTTCCACCCCCTGTTGATCATTGGAATGGCCTTCTCCGCGGCTATGTTATCTCCATTTTTGGTAATGACACGAAATATCGACGTAATGAAGAAGTCAACGCTACAGTTCGGCGCCTGGTTCTACACAACATGCACCCAAACATGAACTACATGATTCACATGGCAGCGGCTAACTGCAAGGGTCCTGGTATTCGCAGTGTCGCCTTGGCTCTACCCTCAATCTACGGTGGTCGCCACTCCTTTGTCCGGCAACCTTGGTTTATCGGGACAATGATTGGTTGCGGAATAATCTGGATCCTTCTCTGCATTCTCACAATTTATATATGCTACCATCGCTACCGGTGCTCCTGCTTCGGAGGAAAAGGCTCACGCGGTAAGCGTGAAAAGAGTTTTAATCTAGAACCCTTGATCAAGCAGCAAGAACAACACGAGACCTCTTCTTGTACATCTCGGTTGACCCAGCCACCCGATTTAACTCTCCTGGATCCGCTCAAGAACCGACAGCAACACTCCTTGCGGCCTCTCCATGCAGGCCCCAATGACTACGCCTACCACGCGGGCACACTCGGGATGGAGAAAACCTCTAGTTATGACTCCAACTCCGACGTCTCACCTGGCAAATACTACCTACCTAACATGGCCCCGGTTGTGAACCCAGTCTCCACAGCAGCTCAGCCGTCCTCCAACACACACCCCGTGGCACCCTACGCCTCTACCTCAATCATTCAGATTGGTCTGGGTCCTTATTCAACAGCGCACATGCCAATGAATCCCCATCCCGTTGGTGGGGTGGACAATTCCCAACTCAGTCACTACTACTCAGGCGAGATCCCCGGGTGT
>JAYRBW010152920.1:0-14179 GCA_036023295.1 Invenusta paracnida | reverse complement strand
AAAAACATTTGACGGAAGTAATAAAAGTAAATAATAATATAAAACCGCAGCGAAGCGCGGGTAAACCCAGCTAGTATCAAATAAAATAATGTTCTTGTTTTGTTAATTGTCATTTCTGCTGCGATTTTGCAAACAATGATGATCTAAGCAGAATTATTACATTTTAAATTAAAATTTATTTTTTATTTTTTGCTTTAATTAAATACTTATCTTATTTTTTAGAAGTCATAAGTATAGCTATTTGACCAATTATACATTTCATATTGGTTAAAAAGAAACATATTTTTCATACATATTTTATTTAACATTACATAAAATAAAACTTCATATTTTTTAGAAACAACATAAACCAAAGTGTTTTCTAATTATAAAAAAATTATAAAAAGTTAAATTGAGTTATGTTAATGAAATCTACCATTTTCTATAAAAATCAAATGATAGATCAATTGATATATTGATATATATATATATATATATGTATGTTTTTAACAATAAAAGTAACATTATTTTCAAGTAGAGCAATATGTTTTCATAAGTTGAATTTTAAGATATAATAATAGTATTTTATATATTCAACTTACGTGGTTCATGCGCTGAAATAAAAATGTGATTGTAATGTTTAGTATTGTTTTATAATTATGAAATACGTAGATACCAAGTATCCAAGTGAACATTTACAAATGTGAAATAAATCGATTTAATATATATCTCAACATATGGTCACCGTTTGATAGATTCAAGACCTTATATGGATATGTATTATATGTATTATATTTTGTGTGGCTTATTAAAGAAACATATTTTAAATTAAATAACTCCTCCAAGCTGATTATACATAGCATTGTTTGACGTTTACACCTAACGCTAAATGCCAAGTCATTTGGTGCATCTAACATTAACTGACACGTAAGTCACCATCCAAATACACTTTAAATTACGAGTTATATAGTTTTTACATTCCGAAACATTTTCGATGTCTTACTGTGTAGCTCAGTAAGTCGTAAGTTTTGGATATTTGATGCATAATAATAACAACAATAATATAATAAGTATAAGACATCTATTTAAAAAATAAATAAACAATCAATATTACAACCCTTTAAACAAATAATACTAACAACAACATTATTTTCAGAATTACAAATAGTCATGGTACTTACTTGCTTGAAGTTTAAACTAAATATAAAACCTACATTTTACATGACTTTAAATAAATATAAATTAAACTGAAACTATTTCAACAAGGAAAATTAAATTATCAAAATGAGAAAAATATTTTAAAATTATAAAAAAATAATTAGTAATCAAATAGACATTAGTGTCATTCAAATGCAGCAACAGTACTTAGAAGAAGATACCTATACTATTAGTTGAAGCCACAGACGTTTGTATTTAGCTTGATAGGACACTCGTGCTCGTGAGTAAGCGCAATATAAACATACCGGAAACGTTGTAATCAGCGAAAATGCTGGCGACAAAGACAATCAGCCAATCAAAACGACTTAAATATCGTCGATATGATTTAGTTATGTGCGGCAAAAATGTAGAAATAGGAATAGATCAACAACATACAATACCAATATTTTAATTATGTCTTATACTAAGTATTGTTAACGGTATTATTTTTTTGGCTTTGTAATATTATTATTAATGCTGTAAAACTGCATCCTGGCAGTAATGTATTTTATTCAAGTGGTTTGATAGTATATTTTGATTAAAACATATTTCATAATAAGTTTCCTATATATTCCTATATAAGTTTCCATGTATGTATTACATTAACCTGTCTTTTTGCCAACCATAACCAATTCAATATCGCCGATAGTATAGCGTTTTGATAGCCTGTTTGTCGATGCCAGCATTTCATCGACTATATATTTTAAGACGAGTTCTGCTTATTTATGTATGTATATTTGAAGTCTGTGGTTGATGCATTAATTACTCTTTATTTATTTTACATTACAGATGATACTAACGTGTATTCGCTGCCATTTCTTGCTAAGTTCATGAAGTGGGCATATTTGTTAATAGAAAGAAGTACTGAATTTATGAATGACATTAATTCTAGATTTGACTTTAATATTCTTCGGATATTTCTACCATGTTATATTGTTGATCAGATTGGCTGCATGTTTATCCTTTCATGGATACGATTAAAAAGCAATCATTTACTGACAAATATGTAGTCCTTTTTTGGATAATTTAAACAGCAATACAATAACATCTACAACTAAAGTTTAACTATATGTAACGAATATAATTATATAACTTTATCTAATTAATCTTTATAAATATAAATAAAAGAATACCTTTAGCGCAAAAGTAGACATGCATTGTGTTACAAAAGGCTTTGTGAATTGATCTCTTCTTGTTGAGAATAGTGCAAGATTGGCCCTTTTTATAGTACTCCGGACTTTGAGACCATGGTCTAAGGGATTCAATTGTTAGAATATATTTTCATATATGAAGATATTAAATGACAACTATTTTTGAGCATAACTTTACATACTTACTTTTATCCCTATTAAATAAATATAAATATTTATTAAACGAAGCCTATATAACAGTATTCGAGCATAACAATTTAATTTACTTTTTTTAATTTGTTTCTCATTAATTCGTTAATACAGGTTTTGTAATTAATTACGAATATTAAAATATTCGGTTACACATTTAAGTAACGAGAGAGAAACGAACCAAGAATGTTGCGTCTTAAAGACCTTCACTATAACATTGTTGTTCAATTTGAAAATGTTTGCCATGTATTATTATTTCAATACTATTGCAAATAGTGTTTCTTAATCAAATCAAAAGCATCACTTTAAACAATATGTTATCTATTCGGTGTTGTTAATTGAAGGTAAATGTCTAAATGAAAGTATTACTTAAAGTTTGAATTGAAATGTAAAACATAGACATGAGCATTAGATTAATTGTATATACGGGGTGCAACATTTCATATTTCTATGATCAATAAATAAGAAAATAATTCTCACAGAAAGTCCGCAATACTTCCATCACTCCAGGCATTATTTCCTTGGTGTCGTCTATCTGTTAAGCCGATCCAGGCATTGTTGAATCCATGCATTGCTTTGACAAAACACATCTTAAATGAATAAAAAAGAATGAACATTTAACTCATAACAAATTCAAAATAATTAAATATAATTACTTGCAACCAATATTGTATCACATTTACAAAACAGATTCAATGAAATTAGAATCTTTTTTATTTAAGTAAAGTGTTTATTGTTAAACTAAAATACAGTCATATAGTTTACGGTGTGAATTAGTTTACATAGAAGCAGTGTTAAATGTCATTGAATAACATAAACAAATTCAGAATGGAAGCAATCGTTAACATTGTATTTTAATAGTATGTAGACAATACATAATGATATGAGACGACATGTTACTTTGTTAAATTAATATTTATTATCAATTATGTTCAGTTATATATTGCAGTACATGTGACACAAGGTGTCTGTAATTTGAAATTAAAGTAATCATGTTAGCTCTCTTATTGTTTGTCGATTAATGACGCAATATCTGACATCGAAAGTGATTAACGACACTTTAATAATAAACAAAAGCAAATTTTGTTATAGTTGTGTGTATTCTTAAAAATAGTCTAGACAGGTAAATAATTGACTTTCAATAGCTGTGATATTAACAGGGTGTAAACATTTATTGAAATGTTAACGATACGATAGGTCGCAACAAGCCTTTATAAGATTTAATGTACATATTTCTAAGGTCCAGGACCGATAGTAATAATACATTATATGACATTACTTTGTTTGGTTTGTATAGTCATTGCGTGATATACATCTGATACGAAAGAGAAGTCGTAATAGTGAATATATAGAGTTCTAAATATAAGAACAAATATTTAACGTTAAATCTAACATAATATTTAGATTTTCATTGTGCAGCATCTACGAACACCGACTTAGTATGAAACATTTTATAAAGTTGGATATGGAAAATTTGTATTTTAGTCTGTAGTAGTTTTTATTTTAACCAACTATTCTAACAAATATCATTTTAAATCGTGACAAAATAAATCATATTACTATTTAGTTCATGTACGTGTTCAACTTCAGGATATTTAATGCTTAACTATATTCTTGCAAGGAAAGAGAAATTTGAAAAACATTGCCTAGTGGGAAAAGCATAACACATTAACGATATATGTTTTTTAGTATTATTATATTAATATTGTGATTCACTTAAATATCATCATCAATATTATATTGCGTAGTGGTAGCAATTATATAGATCGTTTGGAAGAATTAAACCAATAATACCCAAATCAGGATAGTCCAATTGTGTATTTGAAAACAATAGTGTACAATACATAAATTAGTAATGTTTTTTATGAGAAGAAGAATTTGTAGATTTTGAAAAATATATGGAAACATTTTAATTAACTAAAACTTATGCCCATTTTTATTCTCCTAACGAAGACGAGTTTTAAGTATTTACAAATAATTTCCAATAAGGTAATACAAGTTCCGTACTTTCCGTCAATTGTGTTAATGGCCGACACCATTTAATTTCAAAATCATATAGTACAGACTCCCATTTTGAATAGTTTTATCTTACTTACGACATCATCCTCATCATGAATGGAAATTAGATGTTTACCCCGAGATGTACAGTCCTTTTCAGCAGCCAACCATGTCTCAGGCTTCCAAGAAAATTCAAACTCCCGTGATGACTCACATGTACTTACATTTCTTGCTATGTTATCTAAAAGATACAACAATCAATCATAATAAATAAAACGGCCCGATGCAAATTACAGAGTTCATTGTTTTGTTCTGAACACAGGAAGATTCTGTTCAATGTCTACCTTTAAATAACTATTTATATAGTTATTAAATAACTATAACCGAGCTAAGATGATGATTTGATGTTTACAAAACTAAACGGGGAGAACATGCACTCAAAAATACAATAACATTGGTTATCAAACAAATGGTAACGGAAAAGCAAATCAAGAAATATTAACACAGATAATCGTGTGTAAACATATACATATATTTTCTGCAAAATATGCTAAAAAAGGTGGACATAACAAATCATAATACAAATGTACAGTTTTGTTGTATATACTCAAAACTGTTCAAATTTACATTTGATATTAAATATATCGGCAGTTATAGTGGATAAGATAGGATAATGTAATTTCAAATAAATACTTCTTAATAACTTTAAATAAATAAAACGTTAGTCATACAATAGATTCAACTTTACATGTTTTCCTACAAATAATAACTGAATAAAATAAATCATTTAATAATATCATTTGTAGACTTTATGACTAATAAAACCGTGAAAATCAACCCTTTAATGTTATTATAAATTCAGGAAAGCCTTTATCAACATTAAATTTCGGATAAGAATGAATGTTATGAACATACCTAAACAGATCATGTGCTAAAAATGATAATTAGAAATGCATTTGACCAGTGTTTAACATTTACGGGAAACATTTGCGCTATTTTTACATATTTATTATCAATTTCTTTCAAGAGGAAAATATAAAAAACTATTTTGATGTATATACTTTTATCTGCAGTATAAGTGGATTTTTAAAAATGGTATTTCATTTTTTTTATGAGAAACCTTAGATTAATTGGAATATTTAACATTGCTTTAAATATCAAATATGCTTATTTCTCTTGCTTATTATGTGATACTTGTAAATATTTATGCATACATACTTAATAAAAATGCACATAAGCGTAGAAGGAATGCTTTTGTAGGTTTGAGGATATATTCCATCAAATGTTTAGAATAACAATACACTATACTTTACATTTGATTATATATTAAAAGTTGACACTGGCATTGGATTCCTTGCTATAACATACTGAAATCTCTGCTAAACATAATATGTATATTATTTGTATGTGCTAACCTTATAATTTAAAACTAAAAATTGTTTTCGTTACGTACATACAATTGATGTTTGATTCAATTTACCGAGACTAATATTATGTTTAACATCTGTTATTGTGAAAGCCTTTATTTATAGAACAATTTGAAACATTTAATGGATGTAACCCGAAACACTTGAAAAACACGGAGACACTACAGTTTTAATTAAAGCGCTATGCATTAGTATTGCGGTAAAACATACGTTTGGCCAACTAAGGCCAAATAAATGAAACCAGAACATTGAGAAGACATATAGAAAAATTGATATAGATGTCAGCCACGTATTCATATTACTTTTGATCTAAGGTAGCTGTCGGAATGAGTTTATGATACCAGAGATGAAGCACCGGGGATCTGTGGGTGACAATAATATATTTTTCGTAATGAGTTTAAGGTACCAGGTATGAATTACAGTGGATCTGTGGAAGACAAACATAGATTTGGCGGAATGAGTATATTGTAACAAGGATGAAGTACAGTGGATCTGTGGAAGACAAACATAGATTTGGCCGAATGAGTATATTGTACCAAGGATGAAGTACAGTGGATCTGTGGAAGACAAACATAGATTTGGCGGAATGAGCTTATGGATCTTGTAAACAATGAACAAATGAAAATGCTTAGTGTCATCTTCGAGAGTGGATTACACTTCCTATCACAATCAGATAGTAATACCAAATTACTAATATAACCAAATATGCTACTTTTAACAGACGAAGAGTGGATCTTAAATGCGGCAACAGAGAGGTAAGATAAAACTAGATAATAAGAAGCATCCTGAGAAACATACAAAAGATGCAAAGTTTCTGTTAAATGTGCATGCCAAAAAGATATTACTACCTACTTGAACGAGAATTCGTATAAATGTGACTTAAAAACGTGGAATCACCACTGTTAATAGACCAAGAAGATCCTTGGTGTCTAGCAACATAGCGGCGGCAGATAAAGGCAGTATATTCCAGGTCATGTAACAAATACAGTACAATTTTGAAGCTTATTTAGAAACAATCAAAGTCCTCAAGACTAAAGAGCCAGATTTTATTTCAATTCCAAAATCTCACAAGTTACCTGCATCATTTTCTGTCAGGTTATCACCAAACGATGTCGATACTCTGCTACGTGCGTAGTTTATTTCTCTCAAATACAGAAGCGATGAATCACGGATTTGTAAATAAGAGAATAAGAAGAGTGCTGAATTGAAAGCCGCGAATGGATTGGAAGAGCAAGAAGAGTTACATACACTGTTAAAGGCGAACATAAAAATAATCAGATATACTCCGGGCGCAACAACGGTAAGGACATTGCTCAAAGGCAAACTTAATTTAAACCCTGAGAAACTTGGAATCGCAAACTTCGTATAAAATGCTGCTTGTGATAAAGGCAGAAAAAGATTATTTGAGAATTATATTTTCAAAACAACTTATTTATAGTAACTGGATTTTTTATAGTTCTCAATTAATTATTTCCCGCATTTATAAATATGTCAAATCGAACTGTTCAGTAGCTGAGCAACGAGGCGGTGGGTGTTGTGTTTCTTTATAAGCTTCGACCGATACTGCAGAACACGGCTGGTTGGACTCCCGAAATGAGACATTAACAACAATGAGTTAGCGTTTGGCAAATAATCTTGTTAACTACTTTTTGTGAATGTATTTAGCATTAAGAGCCAACTTGAAACTTACAAATTATTAGTACGCTCAAATTCCGTCAGTTAATATTTCCCAATTGAAGTTATATCAATCTACAAATATAGTTTTAAAAGCGGATTCTCAATCTTTACAGAAATATATATTTGTCGCATTCTTTGGATTTGAATATATATAAAAAATATATCACTTGTCATATTGTACTTTCATAATTATGATATATAACATACTACTGAATGAAATATGTTCGCTAGTGTTTATACGCACGTCAATTTACTGTATATTTAAAACCTCTGGATTCCAAATTAAATAAAAGTAAATCAATATTTTAATAGTAAAATTGTTGAAATATGTTTTATAACACAAACTTACCATTTTCTTTGGGGGCTTCATCACTCATCATTATGTCATCTATTAAAAAATATTGCTTTATGTAACACAGTGGTTTATGAAGTACATACACGTTTTTATATAATATAAAATAAATCTGATAAAGAACAATTTCGTATCACTTCTAGTTTGGTTAAAACAAATAATTGGTTTATTTTTTAAAGAATATGAATAATTGAAGATTAGGAGCCACTTTTACAGTAAATTATACATTTAATTTGATATGTATTTGATAAAAAATATATATTTTAAATGCAATTATTATATTTCAAGATATGAATATATCAGTGAATCAGTCAGAATCAATACTTCATTTTATGTATATGTCTAATTTTGTATATTCTAGCGTATTAGTTACCAATAATACAAACGATACATTTTAAATATAAATTGTTCAAGCATTCGGAATATAATATGAATATCATAACTGGTGAGTAGTGGTATCTTCAGTGTATACTAGGTTTGATAAATCTTCATTTTATCATTGTACTAATACGAATGTAACTAAATCTGAGGATTTTTAAGGATAAATAACTTTTAAATGATGATGAATTTACTATTAAGTACATATTTAACATTAATTTAATATTTAATTGTTATTTTTGATTTATTAAATAAGTTTTTTCGTACTTAAATATATTAATTATTCGCTAAATATAACATACATCCTGTTCAAGTTGCATAATTGTCAAGTCTATTTACACATATGCATCATCGTTTTAAAATATGTGTTTATGTATATATTTATTAAACTAATAATAAGATAATATAGACAGCTGCAGAACCCACCTATTAGATCTGTATCCATAGAGACATCCTGTGCTGAAATTATCAATGTGGATTGTGTTTCACCATTAATGTGAATTATGAGAGCATATTTAAATCGTTGTAAATAATTGCACAATAAAATGAAATTACACATGTAATTATTGTTATATCATAATAAAGAGATTTAGATATTTAATAATTCTTGTCGATTATTTTATCGATTTCTATGCTGATTGTTGTATTTGAACAGATATTGTTCATTAAAACTCTTCACATTTTAATGTGTTTAGGTAAATGGAACTAATTACTTTTTATCAGCATAGAAATCGAAAAAATAATCGACAAGAATTATTAAATATCTAGGTAGGTATTAATTATAATTAATATCTACCTTATCCAATGAATAAAACATATAATGCATAGTTCATTTATTATATCTTCTTACGTGTTCATATAACGTTAAACATTGCCTTCCTACTTACCATATCCAAAGATTTTGACTTCGCACAGAGAAAGATGACCAATACCTCGGATTTGGATACGAAGAAATCTTCCAAATGTATTCTTAAAACAGTCCAGATGAATGATTCCTCCTTTGGTAGCTACACCTGGATATCGGGCACATTGACGCTGGTTTGATTCATCCTTTTGCCTTACCTAAACAAGGGCACAAGGTTATCGGTGCTAAATAAAATTAAAATTAAAACCAAACAGTATTAAATGTTACATTTCAGAATTAAGTTCACAAGAAAGGTAAACATGACATTGCAGTAAATATTATAAGATGCATATAAAGGTGCATATATACAATAAAACGTTCAATATAAGTGATTCTGTTCCGTAGCCAAAATAGTAACAAAGATTATGAATATGTTCAAATTAGTAAATACATAATAGATGAATAAATGAATGTCTAAATTTTCATTTGACAATCAATAATGTTTTTTTTTAATGAACACTCACAGTCACTACGAAATCAGATAGAGCTTTATAAAAAGCATCATCTCTATTGTGAATGGTTAATCTGTCGATGTGATAGCTTCTCCCTAAATCCAGCTGCCACCATGGACTCCATTCTTCTTTGGTGAATGTGCAACTCGAATTCATGAAATCTCCATCAATGTTTCCATCTAATGCTCGACCAGCTACAATTGCCACGCTGCTCTGTGTCGCTGGTTTATTCTCCGATATTAAAATGGGACTCACACCTAAGTAGAAACATAATCTTTAGAACATAGTCAACTAGGATTATCATTTACATATTTTAATAATTGATATGTAATAATTATTGCTGATGCATTTTAATAGCATTATGTTGTTAACGGCACGAAAAGATATTAAACAATCAATTATAAATATATATATCGATTTCTACAAAATTTAATGTTTTCATACTTACTATAAATATCAGCGTAAACTTGAACTTCACAGAGTTTAAACATCATTTTAAAATCGTATTTAAGGTGTACAATTCTTGCCAACGTGCTTTCAGGGCACTTGAGTGGAATCACATGACCTTTACCAGGAATACCGGGAAACTTAGCACAAGAATGGAGCAGGGGTTCGGATATTCCCACCTGAGAGAAAGAAACATCGAAATAAGTTGGAGCATTATTTTTGTTCGCAATTTTCGTGTTTATAAATATACTATACTACTCAGTCAATTAACATACGTTTCTATAATGACTATTAATGCTAATCGATAATACCAATTTAGAATATACGTATAATGTATGAAAAGTACTTCAATAATACCTTTAAATTAATAAAATGTGACATCATTAACGATCTTACCATAACATAAAATTCTCTCAAGTTAATCCAAACCTCATCGACAGGCTTATAGATAATGACTTCTATGATTCGATAAATTCCAAGAAGGTCCACTTGCCACCATGGATACCATTCATCCAAACTGGAAGTGCAGCTGCCTTTCGCCATGTCGCCATTTGTGTCTCCATCCACTGCTCGACTTGCAAGATCTTTACCACTGCCACTGCTTTGTGTGGCCAACTTTCCCACAGATATCAGCTGAGGAAGGATTTCTGAGCAGAGAAAACAATTAAAAATAACTTTCGTTATGTTCTCAACAGAATAGTTTATCATAGACTATTCTAATTAATATATCTTAAATAATGATTTAGCTCGCAATGAAACTGGAAACATGCAATAAATGAACGTATTGTTAATTGAAAATGTTAAAAAATACTTAATACAAATTAATTTATAATAACATAGTTATGTTTGTTTACTTTATGGATAGTTTCACATATTGATTTACATATATACATTTACATACATTTCAATAAATGCATTTAAAAAAATGTTAAAATGTTATGCGAACATTCTAAACTAGAAGCCGTTTGTGAACCAACTTGACACTTTTTAAACTTACCATAACCGAACACTTGCACCTCACACAAAGACAGAAAAGTCCAATCGGGAATCTTAATTTGAACAAATCGTCCATGCATGTGGTTCATGCAATACATCATAAACATTTGTCCTCTTTGAACTTCGCCGACATGTCGAGCACACTCCAACATGTCATCGTCAGTTATTCCGACCTAAAATATGTTTAACACTTAGTTGATCAATGTTGGCTAGTAGAAAGAAATAACTTATCACAAATGTTACCGTAATCGTTTATGCAAAGTCATTATATTTTATAATGTCGAAATATGTTATTGTTAACATTCAAAAATGTAGAACAACGAACATTTTCAATTTAATAGATGTACTTATCTCACATGAACTATAATCTTCTTTAAATGTTGAAAGCAGCAATCGTATCGGTTATAGATATTGATGTTGACGATCGTGTAGACTCTCCCTAAATTGATTTTCCACCAAGGATCCCACTCAGTTTCTGTCAAAGTGCAGCTCCAGTCCAGGAAATCAGCGGCCAGGTTTCCATCGACGCCATGCCAGGCTGGTGCTAGCATAAACGAGTTATTGCTGCTCTGTGTGGCTGGTTTGTTCTGAGAGAGAAGCATCAATGTGACTCCTAGAAAGGGTCAATTATTGCAAAAGCAAATCTTTGATGATAGATGAGGTGGAAAACATAATATGTAAGATGTATGACATACTTTTAGCTGATCTATGTACATGTCAATTGTGGATTAGAATTTGGACATTTAAAGGCATGCTAATAATATACACAATACAAGTGTAAAAATGCTTTATTTTAAAGCAGATATATTAATAAGTGCTCTCAACTACCTTTATATTTTAGAATTTGCATTTTATGTATACTTTTATATTAACTTAAAGGAATTTAATGAATTTAATTTTACTTTTGATTATTAGTGTTTCAATAATTAGAATGAAGCAACATAGTACAATGTACTGATGTAGCAACTTATATACGATTATATAACAAAAGTTAAACGATACTTATCTTGTGGGAGGTCATCATGAGTTTCTAAAACATCAAAATTAATGTAAAGAGTAATATTTTCATAAATAAAAAAGAATTTCTTCATATTTAAAATGTAAGCCTATGATTGAAATGTTTACGTAAAGCGTGGCCTATTTAACACATACAACTTCTATTAAAATGAAGAACTATGTATGTGAGTAATACATGAATAATATAGATTTCCTTACCAGCCGTCATGCGAACTAAAACAGATTATATATTGAAATAAAGATAATACAATTAATAAATGAATGATTATTTATCATAATATTATGAACAAAACTAAAATAATTGTAAACAAAAGCAACCAGATTAGTATTTCTGAAAAATAATTGTTATATAATTATATAAGATATTTAGATGAAGTATTAATTAAATGTATTAAAGATGCATCCAAAATTCTATACAACAATAATACTGATAATTAGAAACTATAATGTATGTATTTGTTAGCTTTGCTTTTTTGGTATATATTAGAACTATATTTGATCCTTGAAGGAGTCATTCGATATATTTATCTGTTATGTGCCATCGTGGGACACTGCAAGCCGTTCACTTTGAAAGCACAATCAACAAGTATGCCAATAATATCATCTTTACCATCAAACTGATAATAAATCGAAAATCGAAAAATATTATCGAATAACACAGAAAAAACTCTTTACGAAGCTAAGACGCACAAACTAACCATTTCAAAAAGTAACTTTAAACCGAAGTAGTAAGATAGCCCAAATGTATTAATAAAACCGACAAATCATCCAACATCTTGGAATTTATCATTTTGACAAACTTATTTTGTTATTTTTTTGTTCCTAAACAATACAGATAAAAAGCTTCACTTAATCCATATAATCGTTATATTAATTTTAACTGATATTAGTGCACTATATATTCAAATAAATGAAATGCAAACAGAACAAGAAAAAAAGGAAAAATAAGGTTGCCTATGTTAGTAAATAAATATGTGTTTACTTTTCCTGCGCTTATTAATTAAAAGAACTAAACTAACACACCATTCGAGTTTGTTTTCATTAATAATTAATATGTGTCATAGTCAATATTTTTGGGAAATTGAGTTCTCGATTTATGATTTTAAATAATAAAAATGTGGCAGCATACGCATATTACATTAGTGCATATCAGAACATACGCATATTACATTAGTGCATATCAGAACATACGCATATTACATTAGTGATGTCTTTTTATTAAAAGTTATTTAATAGCTAAACCAAATATCCAATTTATTTAACTATTCAATTTGTCTTTAGTTTGATTAAACTATATAATAGTTCTATATAGTTCTATTAAAACTAAACATAATGAACATTATTTGTACATTATGTTTTTATGTGTTTTTTTCTTTACATTTTCTGAAGATATCATGATATAGATAGGTATTTGATAGTTACATTGTATCCGTATTTATATGTTGTAATTTAGATTAGTTTAACTCACGGTAACCTACAGCTTATCCAGTCAAAATAAAACTACGCAGATAACTGGGAACTATGTATGTTATGTTATCGTAAAATATACAATTATTTATGTATTTAAATGTAAATTTGGGTGGCTATTCAAACAGGAATTTGGTACAACAGGTGCACATTTTTACTGTGTTAATCGAATAAACAACACAAATATAAGTGTTGTCTTACATATATAGGTATTTTAAAATAACGATTAAACACTAATTAAATAACACTGTTGAGTAATATTTTCATATTATAGCAACCCAGAACATTGTAAAACTTACTAACTGTGGTGTCAACTGCAATATAAAAATAATACATTTATAAAACGTGAATAACAGCAATTTTGAATCGGTGCAAACGATTAAACTAAAACATGAAAGTATTTTTATTTGTATTGCTAAAAGGTACTTTATCCTACAATCTGATTATTGAAATGGTGTTGTTAATCATATGATCAAAAGTTTATAAAACCGCAGTCAATATCAACTCACTTAAACAGAAAAGAAGAAAATCAAAAGAGAAAACATCAA
>JAYRBW010152909.1:0-14180 GCA_036023295.1 Invenusta paracnida | reverse complement strand
TTTTAGGCAATAATTGGATTTTAACCATGTGCAAAAGGAAGAGTGCAAAAAGAAGAAATGTGCAAAATTTGGTCCCCGTAGGTCACAGGGTCGGCATCCTTCAGGGTGTTAACAGCTGTGGTCTTAACTTCCGTATTCATCAATTCGTTGACCAACACCTAGTTCTCCTTTTTCTTATTTCTGGGGCTGCGCCTGGGTGCTATATGCGCCCAATTCCAGCCAGGTACGTTAACACGAGTTTTGGGTTGTTGAAAAGTACTTTCTTATCGGTTGAGAGAAAGGTGTTGTTTCTTCTTTTGGTTTATCTTGGCCATTCTAGGAAGATGTGTTCAGCTGAGTCTATGCATGACACGTTGCCATCTTTACAGTACAAGGGTCCTCTGCTTTGCCTATGGCGTGGAGGTATTTGCGGAGAATGGGAGATTTTTCCGTTTGCATTTGATGGAGGATGATTTTATGTTTCCGAGTGATGGACTCTGTACTGAGGGGTTTGCTTAAGACTTCTTTGAACCAAGTAGAATGGCTGCATTTCTGGTCTTGCTCCTTGCGGCATCTTCTCTTAGTGGCGGTAACTGCTGCTGTTATTTCTATCTATACATTGTCTTGGCTCATAGAGAACCTCATTTCGCTTTCTCGTCCGCTTCTTCGTTGCCAGCTATGTCGCAATGTGATGGTATCCAATGCATGTTTATTTCCTTTCCTTGTTGGATGATTCCGTGCCACGTTTTCAATATGTTGGAGACTGTGTTGCTTCTGTTCTTGCTGTCTATGTTTCTGATCTTTTCTAGAGCGGATTTGCTATTTGTTAGGATTCTATTTTAGTTACTTTCTTTTCATCTTGCGTCTCGTAGATGGTTTTAAGTGCCCTGTAAATGGCTGCAAGCTATTTGGAGCAGCAAGAGCATAGTTTACTCGCTGGGATCGCTATCTTTGACTTTTCTCCGTTGACCAACTTAATCACGATGCCTCCCCCTCCTTGGGTAGTCCTTTCTAGGGCGGACTCGTTCGTATAAACTGTAGTATCCGCCTGATCGATGGATGCCAGGTACCGATCAGCTTCTTCCTTGAATTTGGCTGCATCGTCTCGGCGCGTCGTCTGTCCTTCTGTAAATGTAAATATTCTCATGTTATCCAGTATATCGTCCAAGGGGGTATCCCCGAGTTAATGACTCTCTTTTCTCTTAGGATATCTGCGTATTATTCAAGTATACTCTTCGTTACCTACGTCTTTCCATCCTCTGGTGCACTTCAGTCTTTTCTTGGGATTTCTGCTGGCTACACTCTTTAGGGGGTCGTGTACATTCTTCTAAGTGCCCTTTCGTAGAGTTTGGTTGACATGGCTTTACCCCTGACGTCTAGGCTTTTGAGGTCTGCTTCGACTTCCAAGTCATCTGCTCTTGTGTTTCGGCAGCACCCAGTAATTATTCTTGCTGCAATGTTTTGTATGCTTTGGAGACGGATGCCGGCAGTCTTGCTCATCACTGGCATCCAGGTTCCGCCCGCGTATTCCATGGAACTTCTGATGTAGGTTATGTCGACTTTACGCAGTGTGTCTTTCTTTGCTCCCCAGTCTTTGCTGCTGAGTGCTGTTAGTTGCTTAAAGTGGTTGTTGCATTTGGCTCTGATTTGTTGGAAATGTTGTCAGAAGTTAAGGAGTCCGTCGAGTTTCACTCCCAGGAACGTGATGGCTTTACTTTTTTAATAGTGGTATCGTTTATTCTAATGAGGAATTCTTTATTGGCTTCTTGCAACCATGTAGTAAAGAGAATGGTTTCAGATTTTTCGGCTGCTAGCTTTTGTTTCCATTCAGTAGTCCATTCGCTTAGTTTATCTGCCGCTTCTTGGCTTTTTGTAATTGTTTCATATACATTATGGTGTTGTGAGTAATTGCCAGATCGTCTGTAAAGTAGTATCTGTCTGTCTCCTCCGGCATCCCTTCGTTAATGTCATTAATCCACGAGGAATAGAGTCGGCGCGAGCACACTTCCTTGGGGGAGACCTTCCGTGAAGCTGTTATAAGAGCGGTGTCCATTGGTTGATTTTTTCCCTGACTCTCCTATGAGGGAGGAATTGCTTTAGCCAGCTCACCATTCATTTGGGTACTCCTGTTCTATAGAGTTTGACAATTATTCCCTCCTTCCAGACCTTTTCTTACGCTCTCGAGAATTCGTATAAGGTCGCTATAGTTCTTTTGGTGGGTTTTGATTCGTTCCAGCCATCCTGGATTGTCTGAACCATTCTGGCAATTTTGTATTCGTTTGCCTTGTCTGATCTGAAACCCACTTGTACGTTGGTAAATGTATTCGTTCTCTCCAGCATATAGTACAGTCGTTCTCTAATGATGCGTTGTTGGAGTTTAATTATTTGACTAGTCAGGCTTACGGGCCGGTAGTTGCCAATCTGACTGAGGTCTTTCATTTCTTTGGTACTGGGATTATGGTTGCTTTTCTCCATATGCTGGGCACCTCCTTGTTGTTCCACGATCTACTGAAGATATCTCGAAGCCTTGTCCTGCCCTTATCGCCTAGGTGTTTTATCATTTCTCCACACGTCTCGTTGTCTCCTGCATTTTCCCGTTCTTCAGTTTAACGATTTCCCTCTCGACCTCTTATTGCGAGATGTCCCTGCATATGCCATTCTTATTCCCGAGGCAATTCTTGCAGTTGAGGCATTCGTTATGTTATCTTTCAGATCTTATATGGGTATCAGTTAGTTCTTTCACTCGTGGAAGTCTTGAGACTGATGCATACACTTTTGCGAAAGTTTCTACTTTTTCTCAGTATTTGTATAGAGTCTTCTGTTTCTGTTCGCCTGTGTAGGAATCGGTGCTAGTGATCGTGATAGCTTTACCTCGTGTCTTTGGTTGGCCATCCATTGCCTTAATAGTTCTCCATAACTGTGTCGTGTCAGTGTCACTATCCAGCTCTTCGTGGACAAATTTAGTCCATTGGTTCTTATTGGCTTCTTCAATAAGGTTGCTTGCTTTTCTTAAGGCTTCAACCCAAGACTCTGGTCCAGTAATACCGTTCCTCATTTTTTGACTGCTTCTTTCCTTTCTTTCGCGGCGTTATCATTATCTTCATTCCAGTAGGGTTTACTGGTCTTCCTGCACCCTCTTGGAATGGATTCTTTCGCCGCTTTGAGTAGGCTTCGATTAATTTCTTAACTGTCTGTGAGAGGGATTCTTTGGGAATGTAGTCCATAGCCTCTTTAGTGGAATTTTTGAACCGGAGTCAGTCGGCTTTAATAAAGCTCCATATAGTTTTTTTTACTGGGCAGATCCCAGTGGCCTCGAGCGTTCTAAGGGAATTTCAGAGGAGTGTTTCCGAGCCCACTTTGAGGAGCTTCCCGCAAGATCGGTTGCCTATTATAAACTGAAAGCGCACTTCTCCAAGGTGTGTCATTACCAAATCCCGATCCTTATGTTATAATTCGGAAATTCCATGATCTGGTCCTCTTCTTTGAGTTTAGTTTTCTAGAATATTGCAATTTCGGTCTTCTTCCTCTACAAAAAACTTCTAATTCAAAGTTTTTCGCTTTTTAACGGTCACAGTTCCTCTGTAGTAATTTCACTTCATGCGCAGTTCTGTGTAATAGCATCGCATACGCTATTAGTATAATTTATAATTTATACTTTACAACCTATTATAATAGGTGATATTGAAATAAATTAAATTAAAACGCAATACTTAAAATCTACATTTGTTTCTTAACACAATGCGTATACTGTGAGTAGCGGGGCTATTTAAAGCCCCTTCCCGCATTTTCCGTTACTTTTAAATGAATGAATTAGAAACACAAGCTTTCCTGACATTTCTAGATAAAAAGTATTACAATTTTTAGCCCTACACACAAATGGAAAGTCAAGTGACCACACCCAAACATGCACACTTTTGTCAAAATCGAGTAAAAATGTTTTTAGGATATATCTCCCTCAAAATCGATGAAATTGTAATTTAACGTAATATTATCCAAAGTAAAAAAAACAATAGGGTTTCTTGTGATTTATTTTTCAAAAATTAATGAAAATGAAAAATTATTATGATATACATGTTTTAACTTTTTTTCTATACTCGAGTATTTTAAAATGAATTTAAAAAAATTTTTGCAACGAAATTTGTTACCAAACCTCATTGTTAAATTACATAAAAGGATCAAAATTGTCTACTCTATAAGAAAGTTTAAAAATTATAGGGGAGGGTTTTTTAATAAGTACCCGGCAACCCCCAACTAGTATATAAAGCGTTTCCAAAAGTGAAATCATTTAGAAGCGCTCTTTTTGTCCAAAATTAGTAAACTTTCGAATGAACGATTTTTTGTTGCTCTTTTATTTAGAACTCAAAATGAAAAATATATTTTAAACAAATCGACTAAAATATTTTAATGAATATGTAAATACGGTACATAATTAATTAAAGTAAATTTGTTATTCATGAAAAAACTTCTTTAAAATTCAAATTAACCATTTATTGATATATTAATTCAGATTTATATTCTCACTTCGAAAAATATACGTGAATTAATCAATTTCAATGAAAACGTCGAATGATTATGACTTTTGAAATGAACAATTCCTAAAGAGCGATATTGGAATCGCTACGATTTCAATTTTAGGGAACGCTCATAGACAGAAAACAATCCAGTATGGATCATATATATATTTAGTAGTTTATATATACTACTTTATGGATAGAAGATCAATCGGAATCGTTGTTGTACTTTCGTTTTGAATAACAATTAGCAAAAATGCTTGTATATATCGAATACAATAAAATTTTTTTTGAGATGGGTAAATCTATTACCATATTATGATATAAAGCACTGATGTGAAAAATACTTAAATCTTTTTAAATGTACACCTAAGTGAGAGCTATAATAACATTAAACTTGTGCAAATATTTTTTAATAAATTAAAAAGTTTTTTCGATAGAAATTTTATTTAGTTTTTCCAATGCAAAATCATGTGAATAGAGCTACATCAAAAGTATAAAATATATACATCATATACACATTGAGCTAAAAATAGATGCATTTTCCTTCGCATAAATATTTTGCTACTGCAGCGTGCATTATATTTTCTTCAGATGTTCTATCTATGTGTTAGTATACTAGTCAAATATATATATTATAATGGATAAAGTTAAACCAAAAATATCTCTAATGCACAGTCTGAGCTACTCTGTAAGCCTGTTCATTTATTAATTCTTGAATTGATTCGCGAATTCCAAATTCGATAACAGGTGAGAATTTATCTATTTAATTAACCTGGGGTTACATTCTTACTTTCGATTCTTAAAACAGAATTGAATAAATGAACCACCATGAAAGTTTGCCGATATTCCAGAATCAATAAATAAACTGGATTTTTAGAATTGTTTAATTGACAACATTTTGTTTGCGCGATATTTAACGGTACATTTGTGAAAATTGTATAAACGTGTTTACGGATTTCAAAATAGATAAAAAAGTACGTTTTCTGAGTTTTAAACTTCTAAATTTTAACATTAAAATATTCATTTTCATTGACTTAAAATACTTTGGTTATGTTCATATATGATATATGGAAATATTACTTATCATACAAATATTAATAATATTAATATGAATCATGTCATTGATGAATATGATATTGATATTATTTTTGTCATTAAAGTCATTGTTCCCCACAAAAGATTTCATAGGTTGCGCCAAAATTATATTAAATATTTATATACAGTTTATGATGTTATACTTTAGGTGACTAATTGAGGGTTAGTGGGATGTTGTAGGTAACTAAGTTCATGATTTGTAATGTGCCAGTAGTAACTGGAGTTGGACTTTGAGACCATCTACTGCCACTGGTGAACATGGCCCATGAGGCCTATTTCTTCAATTGATCATATGGCTGATTTTAGAAAACATCAATCTCATGACCACTAATTGCATTACTTCAGTCAATTGTACAATCAAGTTTCTAAGACAGTTGTAAATTTGGGCAATATATTTTGGTTATATGGATGTCATAAAAAAAAAGTCTTTTTTTTTGAAAAAATAAAATGTAAGTAAAACAAAAAATAAATCTAATTAAATTTATATATCATATTCATAAAGGACAGTGAGATGCTTGATAATCATGGTGTGGTTGCGGCCGCCAGATTTTAGTAGTCTGGTTTAACTTGTTAAACTGAAACATAAAAAAATAATTAATAGATTATTAAAAGTGTTTGATGAATTCATACCATTTGTGAACTGTAAATACTGTTGGCAAATGGTAAATTCCTATTTATCATTTACCAATAGTACAGGCCTCTAGCCAGGCATGAGGCAGACAAGGCAACTGCCTCCTTGCTTTTTGCAAAGTGACACCTTTTAAAATATAATGACAATGTACAACTACCATAGGTGCCTAATCACCTTGACTCATAATTTCTATTGGGCACTTTGGGGAGGAGGAGAGGGGATAAACAGAGTAGTAGGAGTTGATATATTTAACAATTCTACACAAAGGTAAACAAATGGTTCCTGAAAAGGCATTGGGCCCTCCATTATGGCACCTTTTTTTATTTTGCCTTGTTGGTTTTGAAATCCTGACTACAAGACTAGTATATAAATAATAAAATTATATAATATTATATCATTTTCATATCGAATGGTAGTGTACTATGAATCTCATTCATACAATACAGGGATACAAAAATCACTCACCCGGGGTGAATAGAATTGAATCTGGGTGAGTGGTTTTCAAAAATCACTAAGGTCCAGTGGGCAAGTTTTTTTTCATGTGTTTTTCACACTTAAGATTTTTTAAATAACCATAAAATTCACGCTTGCGCCTTATAAATATAATATGAACTTACTTCAATGATTAGATGATTGAACATCCAAAAATGTTAAAACCCACTTGTATACATTTTAATGTTGTTAACTTAAACAAAAAACAAAAAAATATTTTAATCACCGCTCTTGTGACAGACTATTGTAGGTTAAGGACCTATATATAAATCCTAGTGTCAGTTTTATTTATACCTCATAAAATTTGATTTACAAGTTATTATAATAAAGAAAGTAACCATAGAAATCTGAAAATATAGATATGATTATATCATAGAGCTTCTGCAATTTACATTATAAATATATATAATCTCTATGACAGTAAATACCTTTGTTGACAAAATTAAAACAACCAACTTACCATATGTCAAATAAAAGTGATTGTAATGGCTCTAATTATAATTAATTTATGTTTTGTCCTATGTTCCTCAAGATAATTAGGAAGCTGTGCTCAATTTATTAATAATAAATATTGTTGATTTTGTAAGTAAAAAGCGTCATCTCACAGTATCCTTTGCAAAAATTACATTTTTATTTGTTTAAATGTATTAATTTGTTTATATATGAACAGGCTTTTAGTAAACAAGAATTGTGGTTAATTTAAATTCATCATATCCGTTTCTAAGTTACATCCCTTACAGAAAATATTTAAACCAATTCTAACGTATAATGTATATTGTTTAATAATTATGGCAGATGACAATAATAAAAAGCAGGTACTTATTGTTTTGCTTCATTAATGCCCTAGAAAACATTTTTTTAACCAATTATCCAAAGTCACGCTAATTTAATTTTTAAACCAAAACTGAAACTAAATTACAAACAAGTATTTATTTATTTATTTTTTAGCTTGTAGCTGATTTCTTTAGTGGCAAATGGAAGTTTGGTGATGTTGGAGATTCTCCTGCTCCATCTTGCAGGAAGGGAAAAATAAATGCTAGAGAAGAGGCACATGTTTGCCTTGTGTGCAGTTCACAATTGTGTAGAGGGAATGGATCAACAAGAAAGAGGCATACTGAAGTAAGAAAAATTATAGTGATATATTAGGCATTTTTTTGGACAGATATACGCACTATATTAAATGTGATTACATTTATTACTCTCAGATAAGACATTTTTCCATATACATTCAATTAATGTTATTAAATAAATGTTTCATTTTATATATATTTCTATAGAACAAACACAAAGACAATCCAACTTATGATATGAACTTGTCCATTGTTCATTATAAAGATACAAGGGCGATTGAGTGTTTGAAAAAGTATAAGAAATCTCTATTGGAACCCAGTTCTTCATCTACCACAAGTGCTGCAGTTATTAGTTCCATTTCATCTCAAACAATTGACAAACAACAGCAACAGCTTTCTCCTGTGACTATTCACGACATTCAAGAAACACATAGCAACCCTCTAATTCAACTGATGATTGGTAAGATTTTACTGTAATTATGAAGTTGTCGTAAACTTTTCTTAATATATATTTTTTCTTTGTTATTTATAGGTTCAGACATTACACCAAGCACTAATGACGACTCTCAGCTGACACAGCTTGACAGAATTGAGAGGCAGGTGAGCTTGCTTGTGCAGATGCAGGCACAGAAAAGTATGCAAGTTCAACATCAACCACTGTGTCACTTCACACGAGTGATAAATTGACCAACACGAGCAATATTTTGGAGCTAAATGCTGAAATTCCTGAAATGGAAATGATTTACGAAGTATCTGGTTTTAGGATTGTATGCCTGACATGCCAAAACTTCCTCGAAAATGACATTTCCCCAAAAAAGTAGGGATTGGGGTAGTGGCAGCACTGATAAATATATATTAAGGTTCGAAATTAGCACACCCCCCAGATGCCAGTGGCATGTGGTTTACTTCTTGGGTGTGTTGACAATCAATGTCACATACCCAGCTGGCTAGTACATAATCAGACTTCAATCAATATAATTCTATTTAAAGTCTTCGTTTATAATACACACACAGATGTGTATGATTCATTGAAACCATCAATATCTGCTAAAGTGAAAGAAAAGACCATCTATGTTGGTCTATGCATTTACTGTGTAGCTGCATTGTAGTGCAATAATAATTGTACTATACCATATGTTAACATTAATCATTTTCTATTGCTTTTACTAAATAACACTTAAACTCTGAAAGGAAAAAGACATATAGTACTACTCAATTGTATGTTAACATTAATCATTTTCTATTGCTTTTACTAAATAACACTTGTACTCTGAAAGTGAAAAGATTTATAGTATAACTACTCAATCGAATGTAAATATTAATCATTTTCTATTGCTTTTACTAAATAACACTTGTACTCTGAAAGTGAAAAGACTTATAGTACTACTCAATTGTATCTTAACATTAATAATTTTCTATTGCTTTTACTAAATAACATTTGTACTCTGAAAGTGAAGACTTATTGTACTACTCAATTGTAAATTAACATTATATGTATGATATTATTTATAATGCAATCAATAATGACAATGTTTAATATACAGATTATGGAATTATTATTTTTTAATTCTCCGGAATAGTAGAAAGAGGCCTTGGCTAGTTCATTTACAAACTAACTAGCAAGGTGGCTAGTGAGTCTAGAAGTTAATTTCGAACCCTGAAAATGTTTAAAATAATTATAATTAATTAGTATTTTATTAAACAGTTTAATAATATAAAAACTGTGAAAATAATTTTATGCATAAAACTGAAATATAACCAGGATTACTATATATATAATTACAAGTAAATATATTCATCTCCAACTTTATCTCAGGAACTACTTGACCTATAAAAATGATATATATATATTTTAATCAAAAGCTTATTGAATTTTAGGAATACAAATTCTTTCTGAATTTAATTTCATTCATTCATTCAAAAGTTATAATGACATTGGTGATGAATGTGTTTATATGTAATTTATGTATAGTAATCCATTATGGTGTCATAACTTTTGAAGGAATGAATAAAATTAAATTTGGAAAGAATTCTTATTTCTAAAATTTGATAAGCTTTTGATTGATGTATATATCATTCTTGTAGGTCGAGTAGTTCCCAAGATAAAGTTGGAGATGAATGTGTTTACATGTAATTATATATATAGTAATCCTTTATGATGACATAACTTTTGAAGGAATGATTGAAATTAAATTTGGAAAGAATTCACATTCCTAAAATTTGATAAGCTTTCGATTGATGTGTATATTATTCTAGTAGGTCAAGTAGTTCCTGAGATAAAGTTGGAGATGAATGTGTTTATGTAATTATATATATTGTAATCCTTTATGACATCATAACTTTTGAAGAAATGAATTAAATTAAATTTGGAAAGAATTTGTATTCCTAAAATTTGATAAGCTTTTAATTGATATAAAATTCAACTTTGTAAGCCAAATAGTTTTTGAGATAAAGTTGGAGATGAATCTGGAAAAAAGGTATAAGATGTAATATACTAGCCTTTCCATATTTATACTTAATATTTATACTACTCTGATTATTTAATCAGAGTACAAAGATTAGGCACATAAAATCTTAGGTTAGGAATACTGAATCATAGATCACAATATCCCAAGGCCTAATAGTGAATAGTATAAGTAATCAGTAATGGCTAATACCCTATTGGCTATAATAATATTTATAGTTAAGCTGACTTAATGAAACATATATGCTACTAAACATTTGCAAATTTATCACATGCTGCATTTTTCAACCAAACAGATTTTAGCTTGACAAAAAATATTCAACAAGTTTAATTTCTGCCAAGCCAACTGATAGGCTCACCAATGAGCCAGCTTAATACTGACTTGGCTGTATTATTGGTAGATTCAGGGGAGATTTAAAGGGATTATCACTGCACACTGAGCTATAGTAATAGTATATATTTAATATTATCAATAAGCTATATAGTACATCTATGATACTGCAGTAGCTATAGATATTACAGCTAGTTATATATGTATTATCTATGCAATATAATATTAATTAAAATATCTATAATTATATTAATATTCTTCACAATAATGCTATATATTTATTGCTTTTGTTAAAAATTAATCATTTACTTAATATACCTATTTATTTGTTTTATAGTCAAATGATATTATTTATATATTCCAAATATAGAATTGTTAGAAATGCTCTTTTTGTCATTAATATAAAACTTTTAGAATTATTTTTTTGTTATTCTTTAATTTAAATTGGAGCATTGCCATTAAAATGAAAAATATATTTAAAACAAATCCATATAGACTAAATTATTTAAATAAGTTAGTGTGTACATTATTATTATATAAATAAATAAAGTAAATATTATTAATGCAAATAATTTTTTTAAACAAATTAATCATTTGTTTTTTTGGATATGTAAATTCAAAATTATTTTTGCACTACTTTAGTTTAGACATGTTGGAAATCAAATACATGATCTACTTAATTTCTATGGCAATGCTAAATGATTCCAACTTTTTGAATGAATGATTCCTAAAGAGCAACATTGGAATCATTAGCAATTCCACTTTTAGAAAATACTCATAGTTACTTTTATAGCCCCTTGGTTATGTATATTATATTTGTTTTAAATATATATAAATTTTTAAGAATATTAAGATATTTAAGAAAACTAGAAATAAAATGAATGGATAAATTATACCATTTTAGGGCTATGTAATATAGGGTGATTTAAAAAATGCAGTTTTTTCTTCTCCATAAACTTTATAAAAGAATGTTTTATATTCAAGAATACTTACAAAATGTGTTTTTTGGATAGTTATAAATAAGGACCACCAGCTTCAATTATTTGTTCACAAACAGTTTGGAGTTTTGCAACAATGATTAAGTGTTTCTGTATATTTCTCACTCTAGTTGTTCTATGCATTTCTCTTCAACACTCAACCCATTTATTTTTAGTAGCATCTGTAAGAAATGCTGATTAGATCCAAACTCTGTGTTATCAAATTGAAAATCATTGTTTGGCTTGTATCATGAATATCTGCTAATCATCTGGTGTTAAAATGAGGGTCTTCCTCTTATTACATCTATCAAATCATATCGCCTCTGTGTGACTGGTCTTCCACTTCCATGTTCACAGTCGAATGATGTTTGTGTACCATCCTTAAGTTCCTTGCATATCTCTTGAACTCTTAGTGATATATTGAATTTTTGCACCAGGCAGTGGTGATAATATTGTGGATAGTTGTAGATGTATAATTATTTCTTCACAATGTTGTTTAAATTATGTACAATATTTCAGCCTTTGTTATTTCCATTACTGCAATGATTGTTTAAATAAATATGACAACATCAATGACTTATTATGCATAGAGTGGTATACATATCTCTTGATTAGTGAGTGCTTAATCCTAATTAATTAATTTTGAAATTAAATTAAAATTGATTGGTTCATTTTATTAGCCTATTCTAATATTTTAACAATGTATTCTAATATCTATGTAGATAATATATATACTGGGTGGTCCAAAAGTCTTTGATTATTATTTTTATTATTTTTATTCAACAATTAATTTACAGTTTATTTACTGTACAGCATGGTATAACAATAGGCATTACATGATTAATGTCCACCTCACAATCACCTTAAAATTCAAAATGTTCACCTTGTTTATCTAGGCACTGTCTAACACACTTCAGGAAGTGGTTGGCCGAGCGATGGTATACATGTCCAAAGGAATTAGAGTTATTTCTTCTTCAATTTTTCTTTGAAGGGCACACAGGTTTGGATATTTAATGTCAGGCGGATTAAACACTTTTTCTTGTAAGTAGGACCAGAACCAGTAATCCACTGGGGTAAGGTCAGGAGACCGGGCCGGCCAGTCAATTAGTCCTCTGCGTCCAATCTATCTTCCATGTAGACGTTCGTCTAAGATTATCCGAGCTTCAACAAAATAATGGGGCGGTGCACAATCTTGTTGGAAACTTGTGTTTTCTGATGAATGCCATTTTGAACTAACTGGTCGAGTAAATAAACACAACATCCATTATAGGGCCAGGCACAATCCGCACACTGTGCATGAGACTCCCGTCAAAACTGCTTCACTGACGGTTTGGGCAGCAATCAGCTTCAATGGCTTGGTGTCCTACAGGGTCATGCGGGAGACTATGACTGGGGAACGATATTGCCAGATTCTAAATGAGAATGTAGTTCTAATATTGACAGCACAAGGGCATGCCACCTGTTTCTTCCAACAAGATGGTGCACCGCCCCATTATTTTGTTGAAGCTCGGAGAATCTTAGACGAACGTCTACATGGAAGATGGATTGGACGCAGAAGACCAATTGAATTGCCGGCCCGAATGAATAATTCATTCATCATTTCACATTTTCATTTAAATCAGTAAGAAATTATCTGAATCGCCAATTACAAACAATATGTAAATCTAAAAATGCCTTACTTCAAGGCGTCATGATGGAATCTATTGCAAACTAATGATATTATTAACTTATATTCAACTTTTCCCTTGTTAGGAAAAAGTAAAAAGGTCCAAGCAGAAGATGGATAACCGAGAGAGATTTTATATTTTACAAACAATGGGACATATATATATTAACAGTAAACAGTGAATAATATCAGTCAGGGACAAGGAACATAAATTCGGGTCAAACAGAGTTTCGAACCCTGAAACTTCACATATGCAAATACACAGCTCTGAGTCACGTCACCCATAATTTAATACGATTTCTTTATCAATTAATTTAATACTTCGACCAAATATATATACCAAATATTTTGTTATTAATATATATATAGTTTAATGGATATA
Organism: Invenusta paracnida; assembly: GCA_036023295.1. Taxonomy (NCBI): domain Eukaryota; kingdom Metazoa; phylum Platyhelminthes; order Proseriata; family Coelogynoporidae; genus Invenusta; species Invenusta paracnida. The sequence continues at coordinate 579 of JAYRBW010152909.1, read as the reverse complement.
GACTCGTCATCTAAATATGATAAGATTAGTACAAAAACCGTCCCAGAGACAGATTTTATATAATATATTTAGTATTAAAATGTCTTCTAATAATAAACAAATGTGCTAAATACGATAACTATGTAAATCAGTAACAATCTAAAATACTCTTTGTCAGGTGGAAATGAGGGTTCAGCCACTTTCAATTTATGTAAGACTATAAAAATGAATATCTCATAAAATAGACGTGGAATGAAGTGAAGACAAAATCATGAATTAAAAACGTTATAAAATGAGAAAGGTTGCGTCTACATAATATATTTCAGAGGCAGGTTTTCTTGCGAGTTTTTGTAAAATTTATGAGTGCAAACATTGTAAGCGTAAAAGACAAATAGATTTGAGCAATATGTACATACAGTATGAGCATACTTATAGCATATGTTCATGTGAAAGAGTATATTCCCAGAGTATGCATACCTACCCAAATCAATTTTCAATATTAAAAATTGTGAACACTTTGTTATTTTATAATTTATTAAAAATGACACCTTGTCCTGACAACAGGATACGTTTACTGTCAGAACCTCACGGAATAAATTG
>JAYRBW010152908.1:0-35900 GCA_036023295.1 Invenusta paracnida | reverse complement strand
TAATCTGTAATAATGTTGAACTTTTATGCGGATTTTAATAATTTCTATAAACACGTTTACATCATTTTTTATTTTTATTTTCAGCATTAAAAATAAAGTCTCTTAAGTATTATAGAGATTATAATTATACTTAACTCTTAAGTGATATAATATATGCATTAAATCATTTAATTAGGCAAATTATACAGTCTAATGTAACAAATAATAAATATAAGTATAGATCGACAAGAAATATATTAGAAACTTTTGTTCTGTTTCCCGAAAATGTTTAATTGCATTTGGTAAAAACTCCTGATTTAGAAGATCAAAGAATACATGTTATGATGCTTTTAAACGCCTTTAGATGTATTCTTAGCTGTAAATCACAAACTGTGGATTTAGAATAGCAGGAGATTGTACTAAAGCCCCCTCAACAAAAACCTGCATCCGCCCCTGACATATTTTTACGATTTTTGTTCTCAATAATTACCGTTATCATTTTCGATAACAGTTTTTTCTAATATCTCACATTTTCTAATCTTCTTATTTGTTCATTATATTGTTAAACATAATTTAGCATTTAATTCATTAAGTATGAAAAATATCTAATCTACTTTTAAAATGTATAGACAAACTATAAGGTCAGAAAATATTATTGGAAAATACCATCACTAAATTAATGTATTTGATGTACAAATACCAGTCAAAATTGTTGTATTGTCTAAATCTATATTTCTATCACTGAAATGGATGAAAAATTCTTTGTAAACTCATAAAAAGAAATGAGAATTTAAATTAGTTTGTGACATTTTGAAGAAAACTCTTCTAACTCGTCGCAAAGCCAGATTATCAATTTATAAGTAAATTGCAATTCAACTATGCTACAATAGGCACTCTAGGTAATATAAAGATAGTAACTTGTTATGACTGTCATTGATAAAATCAGCTTATACCTACCCAATAAAATAAAGTACGATTTCATGGCCTAATAATAATAAAAGCTGTTGACCAAATGATGAATAATTAGATTTACTGTAGTTAGTAAAGGTTGTACTATTACGCTGGAGCAATAGTATGAAACTATTACATACTTCAATCTCAAGGCATGATGTAGCAACGTTTATAAAGGCATATCAAATTTATAAGAAATGAATTTCAACATTTCGTATAGGAAAGATGGCATTTTATATTAAAAATAATATTATCGTATTATTCGCCTTTTTGTATAATACAGTTATATTTACGTAAATATAATTAGAATTGTTTTGACAAAAAATGTATTTTTATCCTGTTAAATATTTATTGTGTCTATGTTCGATAGCATATATTAAATTTGTAATAGTTTTAATATAAGCATTGTTGAATACATTTAACACTGTAGTTTATATTTGATTAAAGTATAGCAAAAAGTGATTACGTCAGTATTGAGATAGATATGATAATAATAAAATTATATTTTTACTACGATAATTTATTTTAAATTATACATATTATATATTTATTTTAAAAATTTAAAAATTCTTCTTACAAAAAGATGACATAATAACCAAAAATATCATTTAAATTCAATCGTTTTGAGTTAATCGAAACGTACAAGTTCGACTATACCTAATACTTAAGTTTAAGTTTTGATCAATTTATTTCTAAGTTGTTCATATGTATGTATGTACTTAAATATCAAAGCTTAAGTTTCGATAATACAAAGTTTTCGATGCCCAGCCTATTTTTATTGGCCATTTAAATTCAAACGCTTGGTATCGATCATAATATTGATGTCTATTAATCTCTATTTATTGATAGAGAGAGGTAATAGAGATCGAAATATCGCAAATTTTAATGAATACAATTTATTTGCGTGTAAAATTATGTATAGCACAATATATTTATATTCATTAATAAGAAAAACTTAAACAAATTTATATGTTATACACGATTACAAAATATACAAATATATCAATGCACTATAAGTGTTCACTATACATTTTATGTAAGAGCGATTTGGAAGAAAATATATGAGCTAAGTACTGCGATATCTCATTTTATTATGTTATAATATCTGTTATACTTAATATAATTGAAAATGTTCTAAGAAATAGATTTTAATGCAAATTAGATCAGCTTTTATATAATAAAAAAAATGGAAATTAAATTTTGGCTTTGTCAGAAGTAAACATGTTTATTACTAATTATTATTACTTAAATATCAATATGGAAACTTTCTTGAAATAATTTCTATTCTATGAAAAGAAAGGAAGTTTTTAATACATTTCACAATAGATATATTATAATCAATTGGAAAAAAAAAATTAAAGTTCATTAAATATTTTTAAAATTGAAGGATTTCCTGTTTTTTGACAAATGGATACAGTATATACCTTTATAGTTTATGCCTAATTATAGAGATTTATTTACTAGTAGAAATTAATTAGGTTTGAAAAAGCTTTTTAAGAAAAGGGTATTAAGAGGAGTCTACTTTTCATCGGAATTGTTGGTTTCTCCCCTCGAATGAAGGTCGTTTGTCGGAGAGGGACGTAAAGATTCTTCTGATGCAGGCTTCACACTGAGACTGAAAGCAGAAGCATTCGATACTGATAGATATTCTATACTAATCGATAATGCCTTCAATATTTATTGGATAATATCTACAACTGACATTAAAACAGAATTAGTACATAATATATAAAATATTAGCATGGTAACAGTTATAATGTAAAAGTTACCAAAACTCTTGTAAATATAAAAGTTATTTAAGAATTTCAGAGTCAAGTATATAAATTGTTTATTTTTTTCAAAACAAAGGTAGGTAGTAGGTAGGTATACTTCAAATATTATTTTACATTTAAAGAAAATTGATTATATTTGGTATCAGACTCTATATATATTTCGATTAGACTCTTGCCTTCAAACCAGAAAGTAGCAAGTTTGAATCTCGATTAGACTCCTGCCTTCAAACCAGAAGGTAGTAAGTTCGAATCTCGATTAGACTCTTGCCTTCAAACCAGAAGATAGTAAGTTCAAATCTCGATTAGACTCCTGCCTTCAAACCAGAAGGTAGCAAGTTTGAACCCCGGTTATGCTCCTGCCTTTAAACCCGAAGGTAACAAGTTTGAAGTTTGGTTAGGCTCCTGAATTTAAACCCGAAGGTAATAAGTTTGAAGTTTGGGTAGACTCCTAAATTTAAACCCGAAGGTAACATGTTTGAATTTTGGTTAGGCTCTTGAATTTGAACCTGAAGGTAACAAGTTTGAAGTTTATGTTAGTCTCCTGAATTTAAACCCAAAGGTAGCAAGTTCGAACACCGGTACATACTCCTTGGCTTTAACAAACTTATTTGCACTGATGCATTGAGATACTTTCAATATTTTACTGCAAATTATATGCATTTGTAATTTGCGAAAAAAGTCATATACGTGTAAGACAACATTTAACATGACTAATTATTATTGATTGATATTTTATTTCAGGCAATGGGGACTAATTTATTAAAATTTGTATATAGTATACCTATTCCGATAAAGCTCGAACGTAAGTTACCTTATATACATAAGAAAACTTTGGTTTCAAATTTCAGACTCTTTCGATTATCGGAAAAGAGAATTATTACAGGGCTATGCGAATTCTGTGGGAGATTTAATAAGCTAACGTTCTCTTCGTTTGAAAAAATAAATAAATTTTGACATATTAAATGCTCCGATTTTTTCTTAGAAGTTTAATTAAATATATTTAATATTATACGAAGTATTTATTTTTATTTTTCGATATCTCCTTAAAATATTAATTCATTTTATATGTATCAGATAATTCTCTCATATTTATATATATGCATATACTGTGTATTTTTGATAATAAGTCATGATGAATACATTTATAATTAATTTAAAATGTTGGTGTGATAATTTAAAATTACGCAAAAATTATTAACAAAACCAAAAATCCCAATTTTTTTACGAATATGGAATTATCCTCTTTTTAAGATTGAATTATTAACCAGTCAAAGTTGTTTCAATTTTAAAATGTGAATAATAAAATTAATGCAGTTATTCTAATACAATTAATACTCAAATGGCTACAAGTAGGCAGTCTTAGTATTCAGAGATATCCATGTACCAGGAGCAGGAGCAGCAGCAACACCAGCAGAAGCAGCAGGTTTTGGATCGATGATCCCCGGTCGAGCCTGCTATCCCGGTGAGCATGGACTGGCCACCCCCTGGTGATCCACCGTTTTCTGTGGAACTCGAGAAGCTCTGCTCCCCACGTCGAGCCGCCTTCATTTTGCCGCCGTTTTTGGTGATGAGGAGATCTACACGTGTGTCGCCAGTTAACTGCATGAGGGGGATGAGTATTCGGGAACATTATGACTGCCGTGATATGACTGCAGTGGAAAGTGTTTATAATTTCTCTACGTTATCTATGCCGAGTTTAAACAGAGCATATAGACAGCAAACAATTTTCTGAAATGTCAATAGGTTAATTGAAAAAATTCAAAATATCAAAAGCGTGCCAATATATATATATATAAACTGCTTATACTTATGCTATTGTGTTTCAATGATACGTGTAGACTTGAAATTCTCGCTATATTCTTATAATTAAGACACGTTTAGGAAAAGTCTACGCACTTTTACAAATGTTTGAAACAATTCATTCAATTGACACAAAGATAAATATTTAATTTTGTGCGCAATTTTATTTTATTTTGTTTCAATTAAGTTTTGTTTTAACTGTTGGCTCACGCATATTTGTGTCATGAGCTAAATTTAGCCCGATAAAAGGGGAGGGGTGCACTAGGAATACTCTTTTCCTAATATTAGTAATATTTTACTAATTCTGTATATTGTAAATTTAATTTTTAGTAAAACTTTTTTACAATGTCACATTCAAACAGCTGAATTATTTACATTTTGTTTATCTTAAATATGCTATTGTAAATGTAGCAGTAACAGCAGTTAATAAAGAAATTTTAATACAATATTAAACCTGTTAAAATACAATTTCTTTTGTTTGTAGTTAACTAGTACTTATTATTTGGTTAATATTGGTATTTTATTATTTTCAATTGCTCTGTCACTCACATAAATTACTTACTATCGTTGCCATTCATATGACATAATAATTTAATAACTTTACTATCATTGTAATCAATGAAAATATATATGTGTCATAAAAATAAACACACACACAAATATACACATGAATAGTTTTGAAAACCTGTTATCCAATTTAAGAGAATTGTTTGAAATTCTGTAACAGTTTGTGCATTTTGCTAATAAAAGAATAAGTATAATTATGCCTGCTAATGTTTACTGAGCTGCTATTTTAGGCTTCCTATGAATGCTACAATATAAAAAAGAAAATATAGACTGGAAATATAGATTATGTAGGTATTTATTATTTGATATAAAAACTGCAACGTAAAATGATAAATATAATTATCAAATTTATCTTTTGTTTTATGCGAATGTTAACAATCGTAACATCTTCGTTTATCATCCTAGGATGACATTTTCATCCACTTATGATAGCTGCCTTGTGCATAAACGGGCAAATTTAATAAATTATAGAACAGAACTCGACGCTATGCTATTATCGTCTAGATCCTTGGCCTAACGACCTCAGATGCTAATCTCAAAAAGCAAACACGTGTCGTCTGTCCTTTATCATATGTATATTTATCAAATTTTACTTTGTTTTTTGCAGATGCTAACAATCCTTCACATATTTGTTTTTCATGGATGACATTTCTGAAATAATCATTCTAAAATAAGATTTTCGCTTGATTACGATAGCTGCCTGCCTTGTGCATAGATTGTCAAATTTAATAACTCATAGAACAGAACTCGACGCTATGCTTTTATCGATTAGATCAAAAGCATACGCGTCTCGTCTGTGCTCTATGCTATATTGTCTTGTTAGTGTATATATAACTGCATTAAACATTTCCTGAATTCAGCTTAATTGCTTATAACTTTAGAGACAATTTATAACAGTCACATTGTAATACTTTGTGACTTATTCGAATTATGCATAGCAGAACTTTACAATAATTATATTTATACATGCCAAATAATTTTTTTTTATTTTTTTTTCAAATCTCTATATATATATATACATTTTGTATATATACGTATTATTATATTGTATTATACGTATATTTTGTTAGAGGTTATAGATCAAAGCAAAATGAAAATCAATCTATTTGAGCTAATATCACTGTAGTTAAATTAGTTAAATTATGGGCTTTATTGCGTTCTAGGAAATGCTTGAAACCCGAGGAATCCCCTGAAGCATGATTGCTAGTTATAATTTTAAAGGAACTCCTTCAATTTCGAGGAATTCCTCCAAATCCAAATACTAGGTACGTAATTTTAAGGAAGTGTCTGAAATTAATAAAGTGACATTCTGCAATACGTTCCATAAAATGCTTGAGGAGTTCCTTGACCAAATTTTTCCTAGAGTTGAAGGAGTTCCTTGACATTTTTATGAAGTTTGAAACCCGCCCTATATCTTTATTTGTGTATGTGATGTGTGCTTATCAGCGTAGAATACATGTACTGTATTCATTTATTATTGTCATTTAAATAGGATTTTAATATAAATCAGAACATATACATACCTACTGATAAATTGACTTTTTATAGAAAAATATATTTTCTGTATAAAATTGATCTTTTCAGAATAATCGCTGGAATTGTTATCAATAAAAGTACTTCAAACAGTCTTACCTAACAATATGTAATGAAATAAAAGCGCAGAGTCATTTGAGTGAAAATAAAACTATGCACTAGACAGAAAAACCATATGAGATTAAAGCAAAATGTAAATATTTCGAAACAAAATGGATAATTTCGATGCAGAAAGATATTTTAAGGTTTTTATTTTTGATAAAAATGTTTAATTTCAATATTCAAGCGTTTATACTAATATCTATATAAATGTGTAAAATTCATACTATTTAGAAAAAATATAATTTCTTTGGAAATTAATAACATTAACGATAAAATATGCAAGAATATATTTTGCAGTATTTTATAATATTTTACAGTATTTCACAAATAAATAAATAAATAATTATTCTTTACATTGTATGCATGAAATTATATAGTAATATTTTGCCACAAAAAGAATTGATATTTAAACAAAAACAACAGATTCTTAAAAAGGAAAGCCACGAAAGCCTCAAAAGAAAAACGTTGAAATGATATTGATGATCGCAAGTACAGCCATTAATGAAATTGTTATTAAAAGAGCGCCAAGATTTAAAAAAACAAAAAGTTAAAATGATATTGATGATACATATTACAGCCGTCAAAGAAATTGATATAAACATCGCGTCAATATAATTGTTACAATACTTTCTCTTTAAAATACATAAACGTTTAGATCAATATGGATCATAAGAATACATTTAAACTGTAAAATTAATAAAGATTCTTGGCAATAGAACATTTTTACAAAAGCAATGAAACCCACATGAATGCAAAAGTAGTTATTTTAAGTAAGCCAATTTTTATAAAAATAAGTATGTATGACGTTTATTATTGAAAGTAAAGTAATTGCGACTGGCAAGCTACACAATATTAAAAAAACTAATGGAAAGTCTGAGTGGTACAAAAACAAATATTGTCACAGCAATGTGTTGACCATGTAAATTGCTCTATGCCAAAATAGAGATAAGCCTTTTCTACTTCCTCGTTCATTTAATGCATGGAAGTGTGATTTCACCAGTAACATCATTAGTATTGCAGCAGCTTGATAAAACGAAATGTTTTGGTTAAACAAATATATATGTCAGTTGACACCAGTTGCTATAAAAAAGCAATTTGCTTCAAATATTTATTTTATTTTATTGTTTTTTATGCACTACAATGCCACTTAGAGACACTTTAGGGAAATGTTGGGTATATGAAATACTAATTAAACAATTAATTAATAATACAGAAATATATTTAACTTTTTTTTAATTGTTGTAGTGTTGCATATATAAAAAAGAAGTACAAAATATATTTAAACTTGTTCAAGTTTGTATTTAATTGTTTTATTAAATTCAACATTTGATAATGAGGTAAAGTATGAAATATAAATTTTTATATTACATAAATATAATATATATTACAATGATTACATAATAATGGAAAAATAACTTAAACAATTCAAATATCTGATATGAGTGTACATTCATACATATAAATAAGCTGTTGAAATATACGTAAGTAATTATAAGTATTGTAATACTTGTAATATACTTGTAATACTGTAATACTTGTAATACTTGTAATACTTGTAATATTTGTAATACTGTAATACTTATAATACTTGTAATACTGTAATACTGTAATACTTGTAATACTTGTAATACTTGTAATACTTGTAATACTTGTAATACTTGTAATACTGTAATACTTGTAATACTTGTAATACTTGTAATACTTGTAATACTTAGTTACAAGGTTAGTTTAAACTATTATTTTCAAAAATGTTTCTTCGGATTTCTTCTGCACATAGGAAGTGAAGTGTCAGTTCAATTGATATTAATAAAAACGATCAAACGTTAAACGAATGAAAAATAGTGAACTGCAAAATACCGATTCATTTCAAAATTAACATCATATTCAAACCAAATCTGGGAAGTAATCAGTTGAAGAATGAATACTTAAAAGTTAGAAAAGTACTAACATATTTTACTATCTACATTTAAAAAGTTAAATTTATATGCAATATATTGCATTTCATAAGTACTAAATTATTGCGTTAAGTAAACGTGTTAATACGCGCATTAACATACTAAAAGTATATAATACTATGGAGAAATAAAAAAAAGTTAACAAAATTCTCAGATAAAATCTTTATAAATACAAAATTATAACCCAAATACATAAAATAAAGCCTTAAAAAGTAATGACATCGCTTTTGAAATCAAACATTAAAATTGCAAATTTAAACTCTAAAGTGCATAATTTATGAAAAGAGCTTAAATGTGTCCATTTCGCTACAATTTATTCAAAGTATTCAAACATTGAGGTACTTCTCTAAATTTTATATGCAGCTTAATTCGTCATAATATAATATAGTACCAAAATATTGTTTAATGGCTTGAAAAGAATAAAACCAGCTCACCGATCCACAATGACCAATACATGGTTATCTGGACTATCTCTCTACCATATCCACAAGGATATTCCTATCAATCTTAATTTAGCTATTAATACATATAGCAGCGTATGGCATCTTCTGATTTATTTATGTAATAATATGCGATTGTGTTAATTTTACGAATTCTTTGTTAACATTATACCAATATTATTGCTATGTTGATTTTACTGATACTTCTCGGTTAATTAGAATAAAATATTCAAATTTCATGACATGTACCCTTTTTTAAATTAATGTGGAACCCCTTCTTATAAAAATTCTGGAACTGCGCCTGCATATCCAGGTAAGTTTAACCATAGACCCTATTTTAAATTGACACTTCCTTCCACATCCAGGTTCATTGATGAATTACATTTTGACTGGTTTAGACAGCCAGACTTTTATTTTAAAATCCGAGAGATTTATTTTGAAACATGAAATATTATATATGTTGATATCTTGATTTCGGTAAAAATTCAGAATAAATAATACATGCGCATAAATAGGTATAGATCTGCAAATGTTTCCAATCATAATAATTGTTGTTATAGTTTAATTAGACTATTTAACTAAGTTTATTAACTATTAACTGTTAACCTTAACTAAGTCTATTGAATATTCTTTAGCACTTAAATATATACACCAGTAGATTTATTATCTAATAATATTAGTATTAACTAAAATATTAGACAGCCTTTATTGATGTAATAATATGGTGAGTATTAGATATTCTGATTCATTTCTAAATATAAGTTTAACTTATTTTATGCAATTCAAAATTTTGATCAGAGAAACATTAATTGATTGCACAGAAAAAGATTTTTGAGCAAACAATTAAGTAAATGGATTTAATCAATAAAATGAACATTATAACGATTTAATTACAAATCATATTTTCACTCCACTTATATATTAAATAAATAACATTATCCTAAGTTTATAGAAGAATTAGGTACTATAAATTTGTCAAAGAGAAATTTATGAAAGACATAATATAATAATATAGTTGTATTTTAACATTAGAGTTAAAATAGATGCTGATTTTTAACAACTTAATGATATACCGGTTAGTATTACATAACATATTACATAACATCGGTAGCACTAAATTAGTTATAGTAAAAAGAAACATTAATAATAATACTCATCTAACACATCATACATGAAAAAATTCATATTTTAAAAGCCTATCATTTAATTGTGTTTATTGTTGTGAAATATTTTGTTTATATAATGTGTTATATTCTATTAAAAGTATCTAATCCCTTATAGATAATCTGAGCTTATACCGTATAAGATGTGACATTCATGAATTCGATAAACGTACTTGTGATATTCGGTCATTTTTCATTTTTTTAATCGACGATATTTTATATGAGGAATATAAACATGTATGAAATATCTTTTTTGTTTTATATGCTACTAATGACGTAACAAGTATATCAACCATTAAATTTAATCAAATTGGGTAAAAGAATTATTTAATTAATTATATTTATATATATCATCAAAATAAGTGATGAACACTAGCAAGTTTTAATTCACTTTTATCAAATTTATGTAATTCATATTGAACAATTAGAAGAGTAGATGTAGCCCAAACTCCAGTTAACACACTTTAACTTTTAAAAAGTCAAGTCTCCCCTATCGATCAGAAAACATCCCCAATTGTACACATTAAAAACACTTCATAAAATGTATTATAATAGATTTACTGCACAAAATTAATCACTATAAAATCAGTGAAAAATTGAAACAGGCATATTTTCTACACATATAATTTTAATACTTATGCAGCATATAAAATAAGCAGTCTAAATAGAAGACTTTTATTGTCTCTCTCGAATGTTTTTCTGCACATTGCATTTGGGTAAACAAACCTGTACGTTTGCCTACAATATATATGTATATATGAAGATTTATCGATAACCCCACAGTTTCTTGTGTTATTGAAGACCTAGTAAGGTAAAGAAAGTGCTAGACTTTAGCAATACCCGCCAATTAATATAATTTGTTTAGCAGAAGACAGCAGAATAGAAAAGGGTGTGTACCTACATATACGAAGCATATAATATTATAGTAGATAAATGCTGTGGATTGTGTTACCATGCAGCTACATATTATATAGATAATGAAACTGGCAGTGAGTGGGATGTGTAGTTTTCTACACTATGAAATTGCTTTAAATGTTTGCATATATGTATTTTGTATACATGAATTGTATCTTCAATTCGCAACATATGTTTTACATTATATCTAAATTATAGAATAGGAAAGAAATATAAATCGCAAGAAAATATTTACATAATATTTAACACTCTTTACAAACAAAAACAAAATTACTTGTACACATTTATTCCCTTGACTACAAATTGCAATAAATAACAATAAATTGGTCTCATGATAACATATACGCATATTTAGGTGTAATATTGTTGTCCATATTAGTTTAATTATGTTACGTGGTTTCAGCAAATGTTTTAAATTATTTTATTAATGCTACGACGCCGCATTAGAATTTAAAAGAAATGTAACTATTTGACTAAACATATAATAATATTGCATACAAGATACGATGAAAGATTATTTACTTTTATATATACATTTAATTATATATATATTAATTCCACTGCCAGTAAGCCTTTATTAGAGCCACCTTGGGCTTGATAAGGCTCCTTTACTGTATTATATTTGACAACATCCACATACGTGAAGAGTGAGGAGCTTAGCTCTGATCGTCCAGCTGTATAATATATATCCATACATATATGGCTGCTTTTTCCAACCCTAAAATTTAGCTAGCAATATATTGTTCTTAACACATACAGAGAAAATAAGTAGCTCGTTGCTCACCGGTATGAAAATTGAACGTACTTTTCGTCAAAACCAAGAATGTAGAAAAACAAAAGTAAATATGAATTTAATTTGAAATTTTTAAAACTACGGACCCTAATTTTATCGAATTTTGAATTATCATCAACAATGTTGTTGAGCTTATTAATGTAATCTGAGGTATTTAAAGAAATAGATCCGTTACCTTCATCAAAATGAAAAATGTTTAGGTTGCTGTTTTTTTATGATCATGAAGAATTTTACCAGTATTTTAATCTCTACTGGTATTACAAGGGGAACTGTTTGTATTTATAAACGTAGTGGCATATTGTCTTATAAGGCAAGACTTTAAATTACATTACAGCAATACAACATCATTGTTTTATTACATCAGTCAGAAGAGTGTTGTAGATATTATTATAGACTTTCAGAAACCATCATATCGATTATCAAAACTCAACTGTGATCTAGAGTTTTTGTACTCGTGTAAACAGAATGACTTTATTCCAAAGAGTTTCTGGATCTCAAGCTTCATGGGTAAATCAATACACAAATTAGTCGATACATAAAACAGCTAAAACGAGTTTACTTAGAACTTGAGAAACAAATCGGCTTTCCTCGAGAAAATCTTGACTTCTTGAATTGAATCTTCCAAGTTCACTGAAATAAATAAACAACTCTAGAACGGAAATTTTTTTTAAAACGTGGCACCATCGAGAAATCTTACTCTGGGCAAAAAAGCCTCTTTTTAATATTTGATAGATAGAAAAGATTTCCTAAAAACTCGAGATAGCTCGGTTATTCGAGCAGCTATTGAAAAATGGCTTCACTGCTAGAATCTGCAGAAAATGTTACGAGTAAAGTCTCGATAATGTCTCCATAAGATATGCTTGAATCAGGTAGTATTTCTGATTTGAAAATTCTCCTTATCACTCGCCTATACCTATAAGCGCTATTTCGAAACAATCGATACTCGTGCACTGATATGAGTTTCCAATAAGAATGCGGCGTTGTACAACACAACAGTTTATATTATAATTGAAATCGTTTGGTGCCGTGTGTCTGCATTACAGAGATGGACAATTTCCTTTCTAGTTGTAAATCCATTTATATGGTCAAGTTGCTCTCGGGGGACAAAGTTGTATCTAAACAGACGAGCGAATGCAAAATTCGACACAAAGAGAGGCTAGGCAAATTATGCTTTTCAAACAAGACCGCATCTTTCGAGAAATACTTGATTAACAAAAGCAACGGCACCTTCACGACTGAAGAAACTGACATTTTTAGATTAGGTTTGCGCCATCCGATTGTTTTAGATAAGTACCTGCCTACTGTAAGTTGAATCTTCTTATGAAAAATTTGGGCTTAACGCTTTTGAATATTTGTTACCTCCTGATTTTATTCATTTTAAGACTTACATTAGACAATATGCTATTACTTTTTTTAAATAAAAACATTTCTCACTGGAATACCTGTAGAAACCATAATACTCACTAGTTACTCACTAGTTAATACTCACGTTTCATAAATACAGCAGACTAAAAATGTGTCGTTTTGATGAAGATATAGCAGATCATTTCTTAAAATACCTCTCTGGTTACATAAAAACTCAATGAAATTGTTGATGATAATTCGAAATTCGATGGTCCCAAGTGAGCACAAACATATTACTACAGTAAAATCGAATATTCTCTTAGTTGTTAAAACTTATATAAATAATAAAGTTTCTCCAACTGTTTTTCTCGCATTTTCCCCAGTGATTACCTTCCAGGAACCCTTTATGAGTTAGCTAAGTACACCAAAAGGGAATTCCACTTAGACCTGTTATAAGCATGATATTGACTTCGCAATATAATAACCACGCCAAATTTATGATTACTATATTAGTGAACCTAACATTCCGCAAACTCATATACTCAACTCCCCATAAGAGTATGTTAATAAAATATCTTCGATTTTTGTTTTCGAATCTTCTAAATATTCGTAACTTTTGACATTGTTAGCCTTTCCACTAACATCACTCTTATTGAAACTATTAACTTGACGTGCAACTATGTGTATTATTCTAGTGAACTCCCTTTGAAAAAAAGCATTTTCGCCAACTTCTTTTATCGCTACTAAAAGTGCATTTATTAGGGGGTTATTTATTTGTTATTTATTACATATTAAAAGATTAATGATTTAATATATAAAGAAATCGATGGTTTTACTATGAGAAATCCACTAGGCACAACTCTAGCTAATCTTTTTATGGCGCATTATGAATCCTGAATTAAATTTACAGTAGAAAAAACATTTCCTAAAGTCCCAAAAGTTAGCTTTTCATAATGTCTTGCCTGGTTATGATATAAAAAGGAAAAATCCAAACTAGTGTTTCTAAGTCTACTAATACTGACAACATGTTGAATGTTGAAATTTTTGCTATCCTAACTCATGGAAAAGAGTCTAGTTGTATGTTTAATTAATCGCGCTTTTTGTATTTGTTCTTTTTGGACATGATTTCACTTGCTTATTATTAAATTACAAAATCTTTTTGAAACTAATGGCTATCCTCCGACCTTATTCTGGTCCTGCGCTGGGTTTAAAAAAACGCTCATGACTCTTAATAATGTCTCAATAAATAACGATAATGATAACGCAGGATTCTGGTCCTGCGCTGGGTTACAAAACTCTCATGACTCTTGATAATGTCTCAATAAATAACGATAATGATAACACCCATTCTCTTATTTTGCCGTATATCGAGATAATTTATCAGAAATATTTCAATTAAAGGTTAACAAACACTTTACGCTTGCTTAACTTTAGGATTGTTTCAATCTATGACAGTTGCCAATTATTTTACCCTTAATGATATTCTTTGTGTTATTTAGCCTAATACTGTTTACAATTTTACTCGTTCTATACAATGTAAAATATTGTGATATTGCTTGATAAAGTGATATCACTGTTGCAGCTGATGTTGAATAGAACGGGAATGTATGAAGAATAAAAGACTGAAGAAATAAAGATCAATGTCTTCTAGAAGAATATATTATATTAACTATCATTTTGGGAAAAATGACGGGCCGATCTATTATTTAATGAAACTACATTTAGACGCGACATATCCAATATCCAAAATTGTAAAACGCATGTAAAATCTTACACTATTTTGTAGATATATTATAAAATAGCTGCTTCAATGTGTAAACCTTTTTTCATTTCCAACTTTATCACACTGACAGTTTACTAAGTTTATCAACTCGGTTTAATACATGATTTATTATTTTATACTGTAGGAGATGATACAAAAGAGCTAGTTAAAGAGCAGATTAATTAATTAAAAGAGCTTAAGTTATCCTATCTACGTAGAAACTAATTATGTGTTTATGTAACTAATTACGTATCATTAAAAACGCTTAGAATGAGGCTATATATATAGTTTGAAACTAATTACGTATTATATAACTAATTAAGTATTATTAGAAGCGCGAAAATCAATTAATTTTACTGAAAATCTGAAAATGTTGTATAATTTATTAATGTTTTGAATTAAATTATATTAAATTGAATAGGACATCATTTATATTATTGTAAAAATGTTGTAATATATTCGACAAATCTAAAAAATTGTAAAAAAAGGACTCAATATTGATAATTCAATAATGTGATTGTTATATGTAGTTAATCAAAATTAATACTACAATTTCATTTAAACACTTTAATTACATTATAATGTGTATTATATGTCTGTCTGTTTGTTGCGAGTTAAAATATATATTGATTAAGAATATGGTCAACAGATTAATAGATAACAAATTAATGGTAAGTATTAGCAAATATTATCTACATATTTTATATCACATTTTTATTATATCAAATATATATTTACGATCCAATACATAATTTTTTTATCGATGTTGATTAATAGTAAAATTCTATCAATGTTTTTTAGAAAGCAGTTAAAGTAAAACAAGTGGCAGGACCAAATAAATATAATAGATAATATTAAAATAACCATTAAATAATAACCTATTAGACTATATGAATAATGCCAAGCTCTTGCATACCCCTTCACTTAATTAATTAATACTTTCGAATTTGATGAAGCCTCTTTTCAAATGTATAATAAGACTCGATTCGTGGAACATTTTAACCTCAAATTAGGTTAGTATACAAAGGAAATTCATCCGCTGATTAAATTACTTAATATAGATTTAACTATGTCTTCTTATTATTATTTTCAGTGAAATTAGAACAATAATTAATTTTATTACCAATCTTTAAAAAATGATATTTCTTCAAGAAAATCTCGCGTAAGTTTTAAAGATGTAAATAAGTTGATCTAAAAAGTAATTTGCCCCTATAACACAATTATCAAAACACCCTGTTTCATTGTGTCCTAAACGTCGGCATAATTTCAGGAATTACATACGCCTCGATCAATGTAGGTTTCATCATGTGGGTTAATCAAAACTTTGCCCTATTGAAAACGCCAATGTATCGGTTATGAGCATATATGATGGAGATCGATATATATATATTGGGGGATATACACTCGTAAATAATGGAAGATTCTGATTATATAAAAATAAATGGATAACCCACCTGTTTAATATTCTCTTTGGATATTTTTCTGACAATGTGATTTTGCAAACAGCAATCGATAAGGGGAACGGTGGAGGGGCTCAGGTGCAGGCGATACTGAGCAGTCGTTTCAATGTGAGCTTCCAAAAGTGCGGGATACGCGCTAGCACCCGACCTGTGAGCGATAGACATCAGCAGTTATGCACACATCGATAACAGCATATAGGGAGGATTAAATGGACTGCTCGGCTGCTAATGTGGTCTGCTCCTCTCACTTCTGCACAGAAGCAACACGGACAGACTGCAATGGTACTCTCACAACACAAGTCTGCCTTCAAGTTCGTCGACTACTTTTTGTCTATTTGAACCACCCCCTCCTAAAAGTTCTTGCCAAGATCGGGAAGGACGAGGGTTGTATTTGTAAAGATTAAAGTGGATAGGTAGAACATGCGTGTACTATAGATGACAATCCTCGAGGATATAGGGCAGAATATTAGATTAGTGTGAGGCTATCTCTATGCCATCATCCACTCCATCAAAGTTGTTGTACAGTAGTTGTAGTTGTAGTAGTAATAGTATTTGATAGCGCTGGCAGTATGTATGCGGAGAAGTAGTAGCGGGCTTAATGTGATGATAAACCTGCCTGATACAAACCTCTTAATCCCTTGGAGCTGTATTCAGTCGATTGATTTCTTTCGCTGACGAGAGACGATCACTAGTGAAGTTTTATTTGCTGCAGGAGCTTGCAGCGGCGGCCTCCCTACTTTTCTCTTCACCTCTCTTGAAGACGACGTGAAGCAAAACTGTCCACCGTGTCTCGCCGTGTCTTGTCTTGTCTTCTGTTGGTGTGTGTATCTCTATATGTATGTATAAGTTACAGCAGAAGCATCAGTGGGATACACTGGTCTTCCTACCCGTGTCGTCAACGCTGCTGTAAATGTAGATTTATCTTAATGTATGTATATACATTATATATGTATACCTGCCTGTCTCGTCATAACTTCTCGCATCTCATTTCACTCCCGACATTAGATTGCCTCCTTCGCTTGTTCGTCGTTCGTCTGTTTGTCGATTACGCCACATTCTTCCCCTAACAACTAACTAACTGGAGATTCTCAGCTGCTTTAGCGCTATCTTAATAAAGAAGGGGAGAGAAAGGCGAGCGAGCAGAAGGTAGGCACTAGATAGCACCCTTCTTGAATACTACCTTCTTAATATATACTATATCGAATCTTCTATGAACATTATTCAACTATATTGATTATTCTCAGTGGCAGAAATGTTCTCTTTCACTATATTTATCTAAATATCCATATCTATATCCTACATTCACATATCTTTTTCCTAACACCATTTTAATATATTTCTTTACTAGAAGCAGTAATACAATTCTTTTAAATTTATTACATAAAACGGAGAGTGTTATATATATGGTTAGAATAATAAGTTTTAGTTTTTAATTAATCATGCAATTTAATTTGAATGTTTATTAAGAATAATTGACAGTGAGAATAAGACACTTCTATCGATATCTCATTTTATATGCAATAATGATATTTCAAGTTATGTGTTTCTTTTCTGACAGAACAATTAAAGAGCTAATAAGCTTTGTTTTAATGCTTGATTATTACTAGTAGTATGGAGGTGTGCTTGTGGTACATCACTCACTTAATTCCGATTGGACGAAAAGAGAATGGAGCGACTCATGTTAAATTTAGCTTACGATTCAAAAGTACGATGCTGTCAATTGCTGCTCATCTATCTTGTAGCAACGTAAATAGTCACATACTTTAGTTAAGCCCGTATGACGCGAAAGTTAAAACTTAATGGAAATTTTACACAAAGTCTACGTAAATGTCAAATTTTTTTCTTACCTTGGACGGCAGGATATCAAGACATATGTTTACAGAGCAACTGAAAGCTTATTTGACCCAGGAAATAGTATGTCTGATTTTAATATTAAATTTAAAGTTACCTTACCCTATTCCTACCGGGCTATTTTACGCATCCATATGGGGGGGGGGGGGCTATAATTTTCAAACTTCTTGGTAGAGTAGAGTGAATCTTACTACCTCGCAGGGCGTACAGTAGTGAATTTAGCGCTTTAAGAGGGTCTGAAACTATATTGTAGGAAAAGTTATGGAAGCTTTTATTTCTCCATTTGTTCGTTGAAAAGTGACTGAAAAAATGCCCCTCCATGGCCGGTATGGATAGTATTAACAGTCATTAAACATTTCATTGATTCTTTCTAAAAAACTATATCAACTTCTAATTCATTATTTATCGCTTCTAAAAAATATTAAAAGTTCACTTAAAAGCTTCTAAACATTTGCTAAAAGCTTTTGAAATGATTACTAAAAATTCCTAAATATTTTCCTAAATTCTAAATCATATTATTTTTAATAGGTTATACTTTATGATTATAATTCATTAAATATAAAATCAATTCGGAGATAAAATCATTTTATTACGTTGACAGGTTTTGAAGAAGAATTCATTTTCAATCTAAAAGTGAAAATAAAACTATACAGTTAAATAACAAGTTATATTTAGCCACAATATCCCAGGTATATCCCTTTAATGACTCAGATCACATGAGTACAGATTACAAAGATCAATTTATCGGCTGAATAATTGTAATTAAAGATCTTGCTGTAATGGCTAGAACGTCTTCCTTGTCAACCGTCCGAGCTCCAGTGGTCAAGCGATCAAAGTGTTCGCACTGTAATCGTGAGAACCCGATTTGATACTCTGCATGTCATTGATGAGCTCCACATAGAGCTCCAGTGGTCAAGCGGTCAAAGTGTTTGCACTGTAATCGTGAAAACCCGATTCGATACTCTGCATGTCATTGATGAGCTCCACATAGAGCTCCAGTGGTCAAGCGGTCAAAGTGTTCGCACTGTAATCGTGAGAACCCGATTCGATACTCTGCATGTCATTGATGAGCTCCATATAGAGCTCCAGTGGTCAAGCGGTCAAAGTGTTCGCACTGTAATCGTGAGAACCCAATTCGATACTCTGCATGTCATTGATGAGCTCCATATATAAAGAACGTATCTGGCATTTATGTATGATTAGGTATGCGGCGATTGGCAAAAGTAGAATTATATTTAGTAATCATTTAGCTGTGGTGGTCATCATATTCTATACACATATGTACCATATATCATAATACTGATACTTCGTTTGCCAGTTCTTATATACGTTACACTCAATAAATAATTTTTGAAATGTAAATCCATACTTCTTTATAATTTGTGTCGTCTTTCCCTTTCCTTAACTTAAAGTTGTTGACTGAAACTTTAACTAGTTTTTATAAATTGCATCCATAAACTTCAAACAATTATATAAATCTTAGTATATAAAACAAGTTCTCTTTTACATTCCTCCATTTTGAATAAAACTTTTCTTTATACATTTTTCTAAAACACAAATTTGATTTCAATATAATAATTCTTTTTAGTGCAAATTGTGTGTTATTTGTGCATGGATTGTACACAAGCTTTATGAACGTGATATTCTTTTTTAATCGAATAATAATAAAAAAATGTTTTTTTTGAAAAATCTCACACGTATATATGTATATTATTGATGTTAATAATAAGATAATATATAATTAACATAAGTAATATACTTAATATATATATATATGTAGAAAATGTATTAAATATAACATTTAGAATACCATTTCTGAAATATAACTATAAGTTATACATAAATATATAATTTAATACAATTATTTAACAGCATAATAAATTATAAATAAAATGTCAATGTTATAAATATTAAAAATTATCGAATATGTTTTTTACGTGTAAATGATATAAAATTCACAAATGAATGTCATATTATTAGAATTTTTATTAAATACATATTGTCAGCAAAACAGAAAATCTGTTAAAAATGAAGACCTGGATGATAAATAATACAGCAATTATATTCACTTTACAGATAAATACATAGTGGCATCTCAGTAGCAACAGAGTATTAACAAATTATAATAATAACATATTTAATACCAAATAAAATCAAGCCAATTGAATAAACAATTCATGTGAAAACTGAATCATTATTTTTATTTAAAGTTGAGAGGGATTTATTTTGATTTTATTCTTGTGATAATAATGTTAACCTCTAATTAATTTGTATGTAGTTAAGTAATATGGTATTACCCAATGATATTGATAGCTAAATCCACTTATTTTATCTTTTATAAGTGTTGTAAATGTTTATATATACTAGAATTACCGATATGTAATTGGTAGTTGTCATAGATAGATAATGTGTATTATTAAATGTAGTTCTTATTGCTACTCTCCAAGTTTTCTGAGATCAGTGATATATACTCGTAATGAATTTCAGACCCTTATATGTATGATGCTTTTTACTCATACCGTTGGATTTTCAATTTGTTCATTTCTTGAAGATAACCTATATACATATGTATTTCTTAAAATAATTTAAATGCAAATGTAATAATTTAATGCGATCTTAATATTCTAAAGAAAAGTCTGAACTTTAAAATCATATCTAATCAGCAAAATCATAGTATAACAGTTGTGGCATACCACATTACCATTTTTACTTTGCAGCAAAAACTGCACTAGCAGTATAACTTTTAAACAAAAGTTCAATTAGGAATGCCAATATGAGCTTCGTCGATTATTGCGAATTCTCCTTTTACATTAAAAATGGTTTTCATTAAAAATATTAGTTTGCGGTAAATTTTACTTTTATTTACAAGTAATCAAAACTTGTTTTTTCCTAAATGTTTTTCATTCTTTAAATATAACAACCGCATGCATAACTTTACACCTTCTTATGTTCTGGCCTGTGTTATTTGTGAAAGTATAGATTGCTTAATTAATGTCTAACATTTTTTCCTCCCTCTCAGGTTTTGGTTTTGCTGTATTGTCGTTTACACTAGGATGTTTTCTTCTCTTCTATCTATAAGCAGCCAGACTTTCCCATCTTTGGTGAATAGGTATCTCTGTTCTGTTAGTCATATTCTTATAGAGTTACCCTTTCTTTTATTTAATTTAATCCTTATTTTCTATTCTCCCTTTGTCTTATCTCTCTTTTGAGTTGACTGTGATTGACGTATTTTTTAACTTCTCATCATCTCTTATATGTGTGTAACTAATAATTACGCAGGTATCAGATTCGTATAATATGCATTCATTCCTTCATATTTCGAATGACGCAGGTAAAGATTAGATATAATGTAACAATCTGTCAAGCAATATTTCACTTTATAATCTTACTTTTGTTAGTAGGCTTGTAATTTAGGGTAGGGAATAAACAATGTTCCTAATTGTTTTTCTTACATTCATTATTCATACATATATAAATCTATTATATTCTGATATATTTTAATGAAAATGTTATTGGCATAATTTTTACTAACAAAATTTGGAATACAAATGGAAAACAAATTGACTCAATTAATATATACGCACGTTTACATGTTACGAAAATGTGAAACAATGACACATATAAGTATATGTCCATATGTACGCAGTTTCAATTGCCAAACGAATTCAGTGAACAATATTTAAACTTCATCATTCTTTTAAATGTTATATATCACAAAATATTTGTATACATTGTATATAATAATATGATAATAAGATAAGTATAGCAGAATATGTTGACATATTGACAAGCTCAATAGTGGCTACAGAGGAATGGTCACAATAAAAAAGCAGGATACTTTGAGAACTTTTTTATTATATTTATTAAAGCATCTTTCCTATTGTGACTTTTTCTTTTTTTACATGAGATAGTTATTATTATTTAAAAATGTAGAAGAAATGTCTGTTTCCGATTATTTTAAATATCTAACCGTTTGAAATTTTTAAATATCGCAAATTCGTATTATAAAATTACACCTGAGAAACAAAAGCAATTCTGAATTATTGTTAAGCTCTTAAGTAATAAATTAGTTACAAAGATTTTTGACGAATCTCATTTTAAAAACAATCATATATTTATTATTTGTCAAGTTTCTATTCTTTCGCTTTTTTAGTGTGCAACTTTTGGTGTCATTTTTGTGTGACTCCACTTTATATGTGTCTCTTAACTATCTGAACATTGACTTTTTAATATTAGATTGTCCTTTTTCTAAATGACTACATTTAAACATATATAAAAATATTTAGGTATATAATACTTTGTTCAAAACTCATTCAAGAATATTTCGATATAAATTGATTTAATGGTTAATAGGTCTTAATTTGAATTTAAGATACTCTAATTTTATAAAATTGTTACAGAATTAGAATACTGTGCATTTCTGAATTATAATATCTATCAGCAAAGATATTATACTTTTTTTTGCTAATTTTCTGTAATACAACAAATATATATATTTACGAATATAATTATAGGCGTATACAAATTTGTTGGCTACAATTAATGAATATATCTAAAACAATGTAAACTAAATATCAGAGCAAGGATATTTCCTTTTAATAAACCTTTCAAAGTACCCAATTTAATACTAGATAACTATATTAGGTAGATTTTATCAATATTTAAGCATCTATAGACCGTAGATTGAATGCGAATTGTACATTCATAAAACAATTGTGGTACAAACAGATATATAATACAAATTATAAATAGTACTTGACAGTATATAACAAGAAACATTGATTCTAATTGAAATAAATAATGAAACAACTGTTAGTACATACGTATTCATTTAAAATCTGTAGGTCATGGCGTAGTCCATACGACTGGGCAAAATAATCATACAAGTGATGGCATTGATAAGTGTGATGGACATATACAGTGCCATAAAGATGACATCTTTGAGAGATATGTGCAGGCCACATCGCGCAAGAGCACCTCCCAAAGGCCCGTCATGTCTTTCTTGCAAAGGTGCTACAGCATCGGTCCTTTCATCTCCCTCATATCTCTCCTCCTTCCGCTCATAAGCGATGAGAATAGTGATGAAGGTGAAGATAATCACTGTGCCCATCTGACTTATGAGAAAGAAGCCAAGAAGAGGGACTGTATCCATGGACTTAGGCGAGGACTGCGAAGTGATGAGAATGTAGAGAGTCATCCCCATGAGTACTGCCAGTGAGACACTAGCTCGATCATTCGCCTCTTTGACTAGAAACATGGCACCGGAGAGAAGAGACAACATGCAAAATGGAATGATGACGATGAGAAGGTAATATGTGGATCGCCGTTTCAACCAGATGTAAATCTGATATGAGTCGTAAGTGAGGTGAGTGCGGGGGTCACTGTAACTTCGCTTCCTCAGAGAAATGTTCATCGGAGACCATTCTCCAGTAACTCGCTCTGCCAATGTCTCAAACACGACGCTCTGGGTCGGAATGTTGAGGCGAATTGTGGTATTGGCAGACACCGTTGTCCCAACAGTCATTCGACAGGATTGGATGTCAAAAGGAAAGTAGGTGGCGTCGATGGGACAAGAGAACTTGACTACGGCCCAAACAGGGAAGGTAATAACACCCGTATGACTCAGACTTAGTCGACGGGTCTCGAGAAGAATGAAGTCAGATTGTTTGTACTCCTTGGAATCCCAAAGGCCAACATCGGGAACCCAGACTGTGTCAGAGTTGATCTGCAGGTTCTCAATACTTCCCCATTCAGCGGGATTCCAGGTCAGAACTGGTTCCCGCCAGAAGATGGAGAAGAAGCAGCCTATTTCCATAATTTCTGACTCAGATAGGCCGTAAATAGCAGTGATGCTGAGTGTTATGTTAACAGTTGCAGGGCTGGAGGGCGGAGTAGTTCTGTGACCGTTTGTGTAGTTGGAGAAGATAAACTTGTGCAGTTGCATCAAGGTATCTCGATTTCTTGCCTTAGTGATACTCGAATTTACATTTTGGAGACAGATTCCGACTACAGTCAACTTCAAAAGAGTAATGTAAATAGCATTGGGTATAGGCGACATAATTAATCTCAATTTATAATTTGCTCCAAATGTTCTCCGAGCTAATTCATTGAGCTTATATATGCACTCATGCGCTTTATACTAAGGTTAAAGGTTTTTTAGCATATCAATGAATGTTTTATTAGTTGCAACCAATAAAAAAATTTATTACAAAACTATATCAATTCATTGGGATTACTTCTGCATTCACGTCAATTCCCCAATGATGTATGCCATGATGATAAGAGCAATTCTATTTTTTGGACAAATAGCTGGTGGTTAGCAGAAGCATATGCTGCTCGCTCCAGCGTAATTGGTAACGATATAAAGGTTTGCCTAACTATAAAGATAGGCGCAATCGATCTCATTCTGATTAAAAATATTTGAAGCGTTATGATATATTCCTTACTTCAATCAATATAATCTACCACATTTTATTATTCATCATGTTCTGCATATAAATTCTCGTATATTTTTAACATCTCACAGCATAAAAATATATCCTATAATATGTTGGGCTATCTTTTATAATAATACAGCATATAGATATAGATATATCTTCCTTTAATATATAATGGTTTGCTGGTAAAATTTGTTATCAATAGTACCCTTAATATAATATTAATGGTATCATGTTGGGGTGCGTCAAAGATATGTAATATTAATAAAAATAAGTGTGCTATAAGGAAGTTTATATTCTGGTTAGAATATTTTATGTGGTAACTTTATTAAAGAGAACTTACAATTGTAAAAATTGAAATACTTCACAAGTGACAATTTTTTTACACTAAAGTTGATATATAAGCTATGATTTGTGCAAAGTAGTAAATGTACAAAAAAACCATAAAAAAAATAATTTTAATTAAAACAATCAGCTAAACTATTAGCTTTTTATATAGATATGTTTCGTAGAATTTAAAATAAGGCAATGTTTATTAATGAAAAAATAATATAGCATACATACGTGGAAACATCCCACAGGAATGCACAAATATTCTCCTATATATATTAGCAAGGAAAACATATTTATTAGTTTCGTTTAATAGATGCACAATATCAATAAGTTTTATAACAGTAAATGTAGCAATAATTTATTTTCAAAACTTGATCAATTAAATAAGAATTCAAATTTAATATTTGTTTACTAATTTTTATTCAAAATAATATTTTTTACTATTTTGCAATTGAAGATGTTACGAAACATCCAGGTTTATTCACATGCTTAGTTGCAAAACTGTATTCTACTCGAAAGTTTATAAACGGGAAGGGGAGACACCTTAACAGTCCCCGTGCCCTCTGAATGTGGAAGCACATGGCTGGTTAGAGTTAAAAAATAATCATGGTTTCTATAGTATTTGTCAGTATTACGTCAAAAGATATTTTGTGCAAATTGAATATTTTCCTTTTTTGGAATATTTTCTTCTTTCTTATATAAATTGATTCAAACAAATGTGAAATAGTAAAAACCACTTAAAATAGCAATAGTCAGAAATGATTTACATACTTTAGAACTTTTTTAGTCCCATATGTATAGCACGGTGGTATAGCACCTTTTGCAAGAACAATTTAAAACCTTAAACTGATAGTTATTTTTTATAGTTTATGTTATCATTATATAATTTGGATTTATAAGTGTGCAATTTTTATCTTCATTTTTTCTTCAAATTTAGGGTCCAAATATTAGTCATTAATACCCTTGAAATAAAAATGTTGGTGTAAATTGTAATCAACTTATAATTACTAATAATTTTCTCCAGATCGTGTACGTGCTACAAGCCATTGTATTCAAACATTGATTGGATAAAAATACCAAAGAATAGTTTTAAATCGAGTAACGGCATTGAAGACATAAACACTGAACACATTAGAATAATATTAATTTAATTTAACCCCAAAATTAGCATACAGAGTACTATCAAAAAGCGAGAAGAAGAAAGGAGAAAGACAGTTACATTAAGAAGAAGAAAAAAGGTTTAATGACTTTTTGTAAACAGAAAAATTTGAAATTTGTCGTAACTCTCCTGTGGAAGCTCATTCCCGATTGAGAGACCTGCTAGGGAAAAAGCACTTCTAGAAGCGGCGATTCGAATCATGGGTTGATGTAAGCGAGGTGCATTCTGGGATCTAAGATTGGCTGAAATGAGTTTTGAGTTAGCTGGCATCAGCAGTTCTTTCAGGTATCCTGGAGCGTTCCCCCGTATAGGCATTTGTGCACAAGACACCCACCTTTGTACTGAATGCGCAGTTGAGTGAGTCAAAGATGTCAGCAGACTTTGGTGGGCGCTTGACCAACCGGCCCAATCATTCTAAATCTGTTGAAGGTCATTGAGCGATTGTTTTGTGCACCCAATAAAGATATAATTACAGTAATCTAGCACAGAGAAAACAAACGCCAAATGACAAGTTTACATTAGGCCGTATTATATTAATCATATATTAATAAAAGAAAGTTTAAGCTCTAAGCTTAAGTTAAAAAATGTGACCTTGAAGTTAAGCAAAAACAAGGTTCATATATTACTAAAACGAGTTTAAGCTAAAAATTCGAAAGCATCTAAATGGCTGTCTCGTGAAATAATTTAAATAAAAATGTAATAAAAGATATTAAATAAAATTAATTGTATATTTATAATTTATAATTTAAGTATATTTGCATATTTTAATACATTTACAATTTTTTTAAATGCAAACTATTAATTTTAGATACACTCATTGCTTAATGCATATCAGTTGTGATATACTATACATTATCTATATAGGTACATGTATATGTAGGTACTGTATATCTAAAATAAGAAAATTCCACCCATACTACGTATGCATAATGTAATTGGCCAGGGTACCTTAACATATATATATATATATATTTGTATTTTATTATTCATACCAAAACACCCAAATACTTTCTAATGTAAGTAAAAAGTAATTAGGTACTTACTCACATTTATTTATACCGCGATTCTACGAGTATACATATGTTTAAATTCTTCTATTTATGAAAACACGTGAAACAATTAAACAGTTATATATACTATACTTTTATTATTAAGTATTACTATTATAACACATATATTCTTTTTAAGGTTACAGAATGATCTGTTTATTTTGATGTAGAAGAATGGTAGGTATACCCATACATTAATACCACAATTTTATGCAGAGTGTTCAAATGTTACTATGCACCTGATTATGTATGTATCAGTGTAATATCAAAGCGATAGTTTAGTTTTTAAAAGTTTATGGAAAAAAAATTAATTTAATTTAATAAAATATGAATATCAATCGTTTTAATCTCTCTGGTTTTTAAGTCTAGACCGAGTCTAACTAAACTATCGCTTTGATATTATAATGTGATACATAATCAGGTGCTTCGTTTTTTTTAATAAGGCCAATTATCTCTTGTTCCTATGTAACGCGTAAACCTATTATTATAAAGATTTGTATTCGTAAAGAATATATATATAACTTCCATACGAGTTGCATACATAATAATACATAGACACAATTCTGCAATAATTAGTGTTATAAAATACTTTTAGATAATTATTTTAATAGCGGAATATTAGAAAGAGAAGATTTGTATGCGTTCTCTTGATAATAATTTGGAAAATTTTGTTTTAAATAATTAAATTAATAATATTCCTTATTGAAAAATATACCTCATTGGGTAAGTATCTATATATATAAGCAGTTGGCAATGTACTACCAGTTTTCAACAATTTTGTCAATTGGTTCATGTTTTATTAATCAGAACTCACAGAAAGCCATCACAGCAAACTAAAATAATACCGATATTTTGAATGGTACAAAATATATATAAAATTATATAATAGCATATATCTTTTATATATACAACAAATATTTCTAACGTACAGCATAATACTAACATGCAACATACATACGACAATCATTATACATTTTGTAGGATAAACAAACTTTTATAATACCTTTTATATAATACAAATGTTCATAATAAATTAATAAAACATATTCAACTAGTTTTGTCCTATAGGGACAACACTAGGAAAGATAACAGTTAGTACATAAAACAAGAAATTAAACTTATATAGCTTTCAATAATGAGTACAATTATACATACACATTTACCATACTTACTAATATATGAGAAAACCGGTCAAACCGAAAGACCTTTTCTAATCGTTCTATATTCCAGTTGTCCACCAGCAAAGATATCTACTTCTGGATTCACAACAGTATATTTTTGCGCTTGTATTGTTTTAGAAAGAAATAGGTATTTCTATCCAGGTATACTGGTATACTATAGTTAAGTTTATAGTTGATGTGTAGGTATTAGTCGTTAACTAATATTTTTAATCACTCAATAGAATACAAACAATTTTATGTCTACATAGTTGATGTGTAGGTATTAGTCGTTACCTAATATATCATTTACCGGGGTCATTATATCTCCTGCGTTAATTCCTGGAAAGTATTTCATTGATTATTTGTGTTTTTTTCCAAGATACTATAGTGTATATGACATAAATTACATTAAATAGTTCGTATTATTACTAGTAGAAAGACTAAAATATTTCCTCTTTCTATAAACTTTTGTATAGTTTATATTTATGTGTACTTAAACCTGCTTCTTATATATATATATATATATAAATGTGTGCTCTATGATTTACTTGTGTATATAAGTACCATAGTTCATCGCGGACAATGGGATAAAATGTAACAGTTCATGTGGTTATTGTTCATGTAGTTATAGTTATGGTTCATGTAGTTTTAGTTCATGTAGTTATAGTTATGGTTCATGTAGTTTTAGTTCATGTAGTTATAGTTATAGTTATAGTTCATGTAGTGTATTAAAACAATCACGTTGTCCTTGCAGCTCTAACTTTTAATCAGCCAATTTTTAATTTTTAATAAATGCATTTAAATTAAAAATATACTTATTTAAAATGTGTGTTAAATCTATTCCGTAAATCATAAATCTGTATAATTTTGTTAAAATATATATGATTTAGGGTATTCTATCCCATAGAGTAATGATTAAATGTAATCATTACTCTATGTTCTATCCCTTATTTAATAGTTTATATATATTTTTAATGTTTTATAGATGTTCCTGTACGTTGAATTTACTATATTATTACCGAAATTTGTATATTCCATAGTTACCTATATTACCTATATTCCATCAGTAGGTACAGATTTAATGTTAGGAGTAGAGAAAACCTTGAATATGTAATGCACCCGTATAAATTAAAGAATTATTTATCTCTATTAAAAATTAAAATTTTGCCAAATTTGGAGTAATTCTTGTCTAGAATTTAATTTATTTTAAAACAAAGCGTGTTTTCGCCCGACTAAATACATAATGCAGAATTTAAAGAGCTTTTGTTTGTCCCTATTTTTCATTTATGCATTTCAAACAATGCAGTCGTGTACCTATGTATATAGCCTATTTTAAAAGTTACAAGAATAACTCGTTACATTTGCGTTTGTATCATTTATGTAAAACAATTATATGAAAGTCTTTAAACAATAAATAAATATTTATTTCGATTATAAATATAAAAATAAAAATTAGACAACTAAACACATATTTTCAGAAAAGAACTCTTCAATTAATAATGTTCTGTTCGAGATATCTGGTATTTTATTTACTTGTTCTCAATGTAATGCATTCTTTCCTGATTTTCGCTGACAACGATATCCTCTATCAGCACATTTCCGATCTCCAAGACCCAATAAAATGCTTTCTTAGCGGAAATAATCCTCGGGAACAGATGATTTCAAAAAAAATTTCTATGCGAAGTATTCTTGCATGCAGTGACTTCATGATGACGCAACACTCGCATACTTGCTTCGCTACCTACAGCAAAACGAGCAAAGCCTGCATCCTCTATGGCTATTCCATGGACAACAACTCATTAAAATCACCCAGCAATCCGTCTCCAGGAGAAACATTCGGAAATTTGATGACTAACTTATTCCATCAAATTGAGTGTAATCCTGATGCTATTGTTGATGGCTTTCGATACTTCTTTCTTCGAGAAGCTGGAAACTGGACTCAAGTGAGGATGAACTGCCACAGACGCGGTGGAAAGCTGGTCGAAATAGACTCTGTTGTGAAGTTTAATGTTCTCGTTGACGCCATTAAAACCGACCCAACAGGTAAACTTATATGAATGCACCTATTAATTTGTCATTTGTCATAAAATAGAATTTTTGAAATTACTAATAATTATATCAATAGAATAATTTCCATATACTTTTATATTATAAGTACAGAACATAATATGATACATATAATATTTATAATTCAAGTATAATCTTTGTATTAAGTTATATGTGCAAGTTTCCTTAAATAACATGCAGTAGAAATAATTTGAAAAGTAAAAAAATATGACTAAAATTCTTGTAATCAAGGTAACAGCTGCCTACTTGAATAAACATGTTTGTCAAGAGGGGTATTTACAGCATCAGTATATAAAGCATCAACAAATGATAAAATACTGAAAGAGCATTCATCTCTGAATTTATTAAACTTATTTACACCATTAAACTTTTCATGCTATCAGGAAATGCAACTATAATGTTATGATTTTATCTAACATTATAGTTGTATTTTCTGATATAGTTGCGTAAAAAGTTTACTTTGATTCAACAAATGTTTATAGATATGTCGCTATAGTAAACATATCTTAGTATCAATTTATGACAACCTTTCTATGTATTTTGTTGCACCATTACGCATTAAGTTATTACGTAAGGTTATAAAACTGTATGTATATTTATAGATATGATCAAAAGCTAAATTGGCAGAATTTCGGTGTTGTCAGTATTTCGATTGTTACTTAAAAAAATAAAATAAACTGATTTATATAATTAAATATTTTTATTAATAACTTTTTAATCAATAAATTATTATAAAATATCTCTATCAATATTATCT
This sequence comes from Invenusta paracnida, assembly GCA_036023295.1. Lineage (NCBI taxonomy): Eukaryota > Metazoa > Platyhelminthes > Proseriata > Coelogynoporidae > Invenusta > Invenusta paracnida. The sequence goes on along the minus strand of JAYRBW010152908.1, from coordinate 4,551 downwards.
TGCACACACTATTAACTTTTTAAAGAAAAACGTACAGCGCTTCTGGGGATCATGCTTTATCTATCAATTTGATAATGTTGCCATTAGTATTGCATTGCTTACCCAACCAACCTTGTCAGGTAGCAATACTGACTATCCAGGCTTCTACTGGTTCTGGGTTGGTGGTCTGCAGCTTGCCGGGAGTCCAGAGCCCGACCAAGGATGGATGTTCCCCACTTCCGGGGAGCAAATCAACTTCACAAGTTTGCCCAGCACAGTCACTAAGATCTACGATCCTATGCTATTTCAGTCATCACTCAGTATAGTCGTAGAGTACAGTGGGGCCCACTTCACTGACCAGTACCTATCAGATGATCCAGCTTATGAGTTAACGGGGGGCATATGTGAGTGTTTCTAATTATACAAACAGCTTTGCCTGCTTGTATGTGACTGAGAAATACTTTGACTTGAACGACTTGATTTGAAATGTTTAAGATAATAACAGTTGTTTTAAATGTAAATGAACTGTTGTTAATATAAATTGTAACGTGGTTGTATCAAAATATAACTCAATATAAATTTATGCAAAACATTTCTTCTGAAACAGTTCTAATAGTGTGATTCTGATATTGAAGATTATTTCATTATTTAGAATATAAACTCTAATTTTAATCTAGATATAAGTGTGGAGATTTTCAATATAATAATATTTGAATTACATTAAATTTAGTAATTATTTTTGTGTAATTATTAAAAACTAAAATAATATGTTTTATGAAATAAATGTTATTGTTAAATATCGAAACAAAACAATTAAAAGATATGAATACATTTTTAAATGTTTGCTATTCATAACATTAAAATTTATGCTTTAAATTTATAATTCGTTATACCGAGAATCCTTCTGAACGTTTACATACAATATTGAACATGACATTGAACTCCGGAAAACACTTTCTTTACGTCTAGTATTTAACAATGTGTATGCCATAATATATAATTCGTAAATATATGAGTACATCCAGTTTTTTTAGTATCCCCATTAATATGTTACTTCTAACAAATACTATTGAAAGTTACAGTCCAAATCTTCAGTTTTGGCGCTTCATTTTAATTTTAAAAAAATTTAATGCTGCGTGCCTGTTTACTGCAAAAAATTTCAGCAAAGAAAGTAGATGTTAGATTTTTAAAAGTTAATAAATGTATGGCTAATTAATTAATTATTTAAATGAACAAACTAAAATGACTAAAGTTATCATAAAAATAAGAATTTTTACAAGAATTAATAAAACCCTTAAGCATGTACTATGTATTATATTTTATTACCAGCCAATACCTAGTAAGTTTAAACACAAAGCCATTAGTCACATAGCACCATTATTCCTGTACTCTTAACGCATCACATTACAAAAAACATTCGAATATCAAATTGAAAATGTTTACCATTTCATAAATAATTATTTACAGGTATTTTCAATTGAATATAAGTCATTAAATATAGTAATTTTATTAACGTTTTTATATCTATACAATATTACATTTTTTCTGAATTATTACATATTTCGTATTTACATACATATATATAAGTTTGGTATATCAACTTTTATACTATATTTATTGAGGCTAAAATGTAATCGTATATATAGGTGGCTTACCCCGTAATTATTATACAAGGTGAATTGCGAAATCACTTTTGCCGGGATAGCAGCATTGAGATAATCATCAGTTGATTAGTTTAAGCCGATGGCGACCAATTAATTAAGATGTAATATTATATCCCGGCAAAAGCGATTTCGCAATTCACCTTGTAAAATGTAATCAATTAATTATAAATGTTACTTAATGTAACATTAACTGGTAACAAAATTTACCCAAATAAAATGTATTTAGCACCTATATAACCATTCTTTAAAAGCAACATTATAATAGAATTGGTATTCAAAAACATTTTAACGTGGAAAACATAGAAACCTGTGTTCATCCCAATACTACAGTACCCACATAGAAACCTGTGTTCATCACAATACTATCCACAGAGAAACCTGTGTTCATCCCAATACTATCCACATAGAAACCTGTGTTCATCCCAATACTACAGTACCCACATAGAAACCTGTGTTCATCCCAATACTATCCACATAGAAAGCTGTGTTCATCTCAATACTATCCACATAGAAAGCTGTGTTCATCCCAATACTATCCACATAGAAACCTGTGTTCATCCCAATACTATCCACATAGAAACCTGTGTTCCTCCCAATACTATCCACCTAGAAAGCTGTGTTGATCCCAATACTATCCACATAGAAACCTGTGTTCATCCCAATATTATCAATATAGAAACTTGTGTTCATCCCAATACTATCCACATAAAAACCTGTGTTCATCCCAATACTATCCACATAAAAACCTGTGTTCATTCCAATACTATCCACATAAAAACCTGTGTTCATCCCAATACTATCCACATAAAAACCTGTGTTCATCCCAATACTATCCACATAGAAAGCTGTGTTCATCCCAATACTATCCACATAAAAACCTGTGTTCATCCCAATAATCCACATAGAAACCTGTGATCATCCCAATACTATCCACATAAAAACCTGTGTTCATCCCAATACTATCCACATAAATACTTGTGTTCATCCCAATACTATCCACATAGAAACCTGTGTTCATCCCAATAATCCACATAGAAACCTATGTTCATCCCAATACTATCCACATAGGAACCTGTGTTCATCCCAATACTGCCCACATAGAAACCTGTGTTCATCCCAATACTATCCACATAGAAACCTGTGTTCATCCCAATACTATCCACATAGAAACCTGTGTTCATCCAAATACTATCCACCTAGAAAGCTGTGTTCATCCCAATACTGCCCACATAGAAACCTGTGTTCATCCTAATAATCCACACAGAAATGAGATTCTATAAGTTCATAAATAACTTGTGAAATGTTAGATTTATATTTTATTTGAAAATATTAAGATATTTTATACATTCTAAATGATAAATTATACCGATATTCCGAATAAATAAATCTAGACAGTATGATGTTTGATACATTAGGGCTAAATTAATGGATTACGCAAGTTAATAATTATGATATGTGGTAAATTTAATTAACCCTCTATGGTATTATACGAATACAAATTTAGATACAATTTAGTTCTAACTTCAAGAATATAAGTTTAATGATATAATTATCATAAATATATTTTTGTTATAAATTTTTAAATAAATTTTTATTGGTTTTATTTAATTATTTCGTTATTTTAATGCAGATACAGAATATATCTTTATTTATTTTGAAAAGCAAACATTTTTTGAAATAATATGATATTACAATAACGATGTAATTATAAATTCATTATACAAATATCGAACATTGTTATAAACTTATATATTATATACCATTTTTACAATTTGATCAGTTCCGCAAATATGTTTGAAATATATACACATTATTTAGAAAATGTTAAATATTATAAAAAAATACCAGAATATATGTACATGTAATGCTCCAATGAAATCCTAATTTATATTTAGAGAGAAAATAAAACATATATTTGTTAACAATATGGAGTTTAATACATTTTATTCAGTAAAAACTCTAATAAATATATAGACTTAAAGCCAAAAATATGTATATCTTATTACAACAATAGAAATTGTAAATTTAAAAAAAATGTAATTAACTAAAAAATGCATAACTATTTGCCGCATAAATCGTTGGAAATAATTATTTTATGTTTAATACAATCAAAATAATTTTTTCTGTGTAGTCTATTTTATACTAATGTAAGATTAATTACGGTTTTAATATTTAAAAAGCATCATCAAATGTCAATTTATGAAATGTATTCAAATCCACTTAAAAATCCGTAGGCGTTAGAGCTTTATACCAAGAATATAATATGATGTTGAAAAAGTTAAAAATAATTTAAAAATATAGTTTTACTGTTATTTTAACAATACTTTTAATGACATGATATTATAAGATAGCGATCTTATGTAATAAACGGTTTAGTATATTTATCTTCAGTTTAAAAAACCTTTAAAAGCCTTAAATTTCAAAAGGATTTTAATGTTTTAGATTTTCTGTGCTACCATACAGATAGTTATTTTGTTTTTTCAGAATATGGATATATATATATAGAAATATATATTTTTAATTGATTAAAAACTTAACTACTATGTTTCTATAGTCTAATAATAATAGACTACATGCGCATTCGCAGGAGGGTCGTCGTTTGCAAACGGCCCCCTTTCAAATTATCAAGCTCCACCCCTGTGACTGCAGTACCGGTGGGGTTGCCCCACATCTGTGTAGGTAAGGGCCACAAATCTGTGTACGTAAGGGCCCCACATCTGTGTAGGTAAGGGCCCCACATCTGTGTAGGTAAGGGCCCTACATCTGTGTAGGTAAGTGCCCCACATCTGTGTAGGTAAGGACCCCACATCTGTGTAGGTAAGGGCCCCACATCTGTGTAGGTAATGTCCCTACATCTGTGTAGGTAAGGGCCACACATCTGTGTAGGTAAGAGCCACACATCTGTGTA
>JAYRBW010152897.1:0-14181 GCA_036023295.1 Invenusta paracnida | reverse complement strand
TAAAATAATTTTCGTTAAAAATAAAGTTTTACATTAGAAAATAGAGTCTCATAGTAAGGGTAAAACATGCTTTAAATTTCAATAAATGATGCAAATGCCTTAAAAATAAATAGCTAGTACATCTAGCAATTATTTTGATTTACATAATTTTAAGACAATATATCTACAGTTACATAATATTAACGTAAATGTATATATTTCGCAATAATTAAGTAAAATGAAAATCAGACTATCAATATACTCTTTACTTCAGTATTTAAACTTTAAAAATAATAATTTTACTTAAATATTTACAAATATTACTAACCAAATTATTTTTGTTGATTTCAGAATAAAATATTGTAGAAAGTGCAAAATAATATCTATTCATTAAAAGGTAATATTATGCCTTTAAATCGGTTTGCCCTTTATTCTCCCCAATTCTCGAGCATTCAAAATTGAAATATATCAATTTCAATTAAAAATCTTATAAAATATTTGTCAATGAAACTTACTTGAAGAGTTGGATAGAAAACGGGATCTTTAATGTACGGTTCTATCAAATCGATATATTGTCTGAAGATTGTGTTGGGGGTCCAGGATAAAGCCACCTACACGTATCAATTAAGAAAAAGAGACGTCTTTTAAGATTGCATATATACAGAATACAATACTTCATCTGTGTAATTAAGTGACAGCTTTATCATCATCAATAAATGCAAGCAGCCTTAAACTTCATAAATCATATTTTTTGGAGAATTTTAGTAAACTTTTAATTTTTTTAAGAGTAAGTTTAAATTTAAGTATTCTTCCGTTCCAGTAGTATTCTCTGGCTGATAATATTTTTAATTATTACTAAACATTGTATAAAATCTATTTCATGTTAGTTAAAGCAATTATAAGAAATTTGACATTTTTATTTTCAAAAAGTGCGTAAAAGTCATTACAACATATTATGTGAAAGTAGAATTATACTTTAAATTTAATCATTTCTGCATGTATTTCATTTCCAACTTAAAATAATAAATTAAATTAAAATGGAAGAAAACTAACGGTTATTTTTATTACTAATAGATGAACATATATATAAAGGAAACATAGTTAAAAAAATAATATTAATGAAAAGATGAGCGTTATAATTTATTTCAAAATTCAAAATAACAAAATAATTCAAAAGTTGTAGTTTGTAAAAATTTTAAAAGAACTTATTTTACGATTTTTATTTCAAAATGTTTGTTATTAAGCTGTATAACAACAATATCATGATGCTACTTATTGTACTTTTAATTGTATATATACAGTAAGTTATATGTATTACGAGTATAATAAACTCCAACCGATATGTTTAAATACTAAAAATAAAACTTACACATCTCACTCAATAATAGTCTAATCTGTTCACTCGAATCGATTCATGTTTAAATTTGAAGCTTATATCTTTTGTGTAATAATGCCCGAGTGGATTCTTCAATATTTCATTTAAGGGCTAGGCCGCGGGTTACATTTCATATTGAAAGCAAAGGGAAAACAGAGTGTAATAGGGTTTTAAAAATTGCACTTACAAATTGTAACAAATATATTCCGCTTACAGTAGATTGATTTTAAAAATAATTCTCTAAAATAAAAATACATCAAAATTATTCAGTATAAAAATATTTACGATAAATTTCCATTAAAATTGTGCTGTCAGAACCATCGAAAGATTCATTTATTTTTCCCAATTCTTCCTTTTTATGGCTTACACTGTCAAATAATTCTTTTTTTACTAACGCTATCGATTGACATATTTTGTAGCTTATAAATATTTAAGTAATGAGTAAATCAGTTGACTTGCGTCCTAAAATAGCATTCATGTATATTTAATTAAATGCGTTGGCGTTATTTGCCAAATAGAACATTAAAAAATATCGTTATACCGATTAGGAGATATTTGAGTATAAAGCAGCATAACTCGAAAAATGTTCAATAAATTAATTTCTATAATAAATACTGTTTAAATGAAATTCCAATTATTTTCAATATACGATATTATATATATATTAATTTTAACTATTTTTATATGTAGTCCAATACATATTTATAAAGATATATATTCTTAATATAATTATTCTTCACAAATTAATTATTACAAAAAATTACTTGCATAACAGTCAATTTCATAGATTGACAAACTGGCTTTTCATTATTGACAATAAAATGCAGCTTATTTATTTTGACCTACTATTTTATTATAATTCAAATTATATTAAATTAAAAATGCATTAAAAATAATCTGCAGAAAGTAATATCAAATATATTAACATTATATAAACTAATATACATACATCTATAATATGACTAAGGCATCAACATCATTAATTAACAGCTCTTTTGCTGAAAGTATTGTAAATTAAATTCAATGCTTTGATCAATATACTACTTGCATTGCTTATTATTATATCAGAATATGGTAATAATAATAATACTTAAACTATCACTCACTAACATTATTACTGTTTTATAAAATAGTTTTTAGGATTATTTTAATGTATATATAAAAAGTTACTTATAATCGGTAGCAATGACACTATATTAAATTACACAAAGACATAAACCATGAATACCAAATTGCTTAGAGTAAAGAATACCTTTGTGTACGTCTGTACCTTTCTATGCCTAATTGTGTTGGGATGTATAAGAATGTGATATTATAATAACTTACACATCCCCGAAAGAATCCTATGATGATTCCAGTTATGCAAAGCCCTACACAGAGAAGGTCCAGTGGTCTCCTTATTATAGAAGTGTGATATTTGTTAACCTTCAACAGAGGAGGGAGAAAACAATGAAGGCTACAAAAAGTAAATCAATTAATTATATCATCCAATTAAGCCTCCATATTATGAAATAAATACTCGGGTCTTCAGTTAATTAAAGATACCTTTCATTCAAGTTGCCTTCATTTTTGTCATCTAAAAATTCAATTTTTTGTTTATTAATCTGGTCTCAGTTTGTCCAACTAATTGTTCCTTTCATTAAAATAGAAAATTCGTTTCAATTTAGAAAATATACTAACTTCTATATACAATATAGGCAATATATACAGTAAATAGTTCGTAGAAAGTATCATAACTTATTTATCTATGTTTTATAGTTTTATATCATCTGTAAACAATATTAGTTGTTTTAAATTTATATGAGAAGCATAAGGCGTATTTATAAATGCGTTTTGTAATCCTTATATAATAATATATATTGTATTTATTGTACAGTATAAAATAGTAATTTTGATGGAAACGTTTTACATACACATGTATTTTGTTTACATTTAAAACCTTATAATGAAGAAAATATAGTATCAAGTATACTTTATTTTTTTAAAGCAGGAAATAAACGAAATTTGAGGTAAAAATTCATAGAAAATCTTTGCATATTTTCCAATAAAAAGATATATAATCGCCCTTTTATATTTCTTGATCATATCCTTATCAGTCTGGACTAAAAATTTAGTTTAACGTTCCCATTTTGCTTTAAAATATTTGTATTTCATTATATATTATTTTGATTAAATCCATTTATATGATGATATTTATTCTAATTTTTCATATTTATCTAGGCTGAATCGAATTTTCGAATTGATTATAGTAGGTATTTCCAAAAACTGCAGTCATTACAAACGTACTTCTTCCTTCGTGAGAGTGGGATCCGGTTGTCTTTGAGATAGAAAGCGACCCAGAGCATACATAGGGGCCAGAATAAAAGGGACATTGAGAAGGTAAGAGACCTTCACTTCATGGTCACCTGTTGAGAGGGATGTAATTTTATTGATTGGATGTATTGATTAATTTTAGTAAGACACATTAGGTCAGTTCGAAAGTATATACTAATAATAATATGTGTACTACTATAAAGCAATTTTTTCATGTAAAAAATAAAATTTCATTGAGAATTGGTTTGTAAAATATTTAAAACTGAAATATTCGTCTTATGTTTTCCTTCTACGGTATATAATATTTATAAAATTTAAGTCTAAGATACATTCCTAAGAAAAACACGCATTTTGAACATGTATAAAACTGAATTTGTGCTATTAAACATTTGTAATGCGTAGACGCATGATTTATTCCAATTAGACGTATAACATTCTTCTGTAATCCCCAGTTTTAATAACAAAATTTCATAAAATAAATTGCAAGATAAGGCGGTATTCAAATTTCGATTATTTCTAGACCGCGAGGATCTAATTTTGCTACGTACCGTTTCCTTGGCAAAGTAGAGAACAATGCAATAAACGACAGAGAAAAGAGAACAAGAGCTTTCTATTATTTGAAGCATGTACTCAATCAAACCTGTAGGTAGTCTAAGACGACAATTCGCATTGTGTTTCTCTTCATAGCTCGAGATTATAGAAGCTCAACATGGTATTTAAAAAACAAATATAAGACGCTACCATAAAAATAAATTTTCTAAAACGTTTATTAAAGCACTACACTATTACAGATCGATATAAGACCGTGACCTAGATGTTTTCTCCTATTTTAAACAGATTAAATAACGTAAACTTACCCAGAACATTCCCCAACAGAAGGACGATGACACTGTTAATTATGGAGCCTGACCATAGGAGTCCGACAACACGGTAAGATTGGCTGGAGAATAGAACAAAAAAGGCAATGTAAAAAGAAGGTGATTTAAGAAAGAAATATTTTGAACTTCAAATATGTTGGGTTTCTAGGATTGTATATGATAAAATTATATCATTTAATTTCGCTAAACTCAAATTTCGAAATTCTGATATAATATCATAGACAACATTAATTAGTAACTTAATATTGTGATATTGCACAGTTAGTTTGCAAATATACAAGATAATATTTCTTGTAAAAAATAAATATTTATTTATTTTTATCGGTTAATGTTTATTAGAAGGTTTGCTTCTATTAAAGTTTGATAAATGAATTGCTTCATAGGATTTCTGAGTGCTTTTCTCTCCATGCATTTATACAAAAATCAATTTATCTCTTCGTGGTTTTCTAGAAATTTGGAAAATATACCGTCAAAGATGGACATTGATCGTGAATCTTTGTGCATTTTGGACAAATAATCAAACGTATAATGAGCATTAGTCAAATGGTTTATTGCTTTGTTATTGCACTACTTTTAGTATCGTATACTATATAATTCAAGTATATTTTTATTTAATTATAATGGTGAATCTAGGTACTCTGCGTGACATGTTTGGATGGAAGAACATCGTACATGTGATTCGGATTATAGTGAAAGGTTTTATATGATAATTTATAATATGTATGAGGTAAGTTTGATTTCTATGATCACATACAATGAGTAATTCCATTTACTAGTTTTTGAATCATATGTAAATGAACACATAAATATAGAAAATTTATATCGGTTTCAAAAATTTTTTCTGAAAAGTGATAGCAGAGCGTAATTTAAAATTATATTTTACTTTTGTGCATAGAGATTTTTTAACTTTAAATGTATACATGAATACAATTTAAGAGATCTACTAAAAATACTGCATTTTCCCACATTTAATATTGTTAGACTATTGTACGCATGACTAATATCAAGGATATGAATATCATCAAATAAATTCAGTATACGTATAATACAATAAATCGTTTTAGACTTATGACATTATTTATGACTGTTATATAGTTAAGTTATCTGCAACCAATTCACAAGTTTATAATGAGTTCATAATAAAAAAAGGTCTATATACAAATATATGTATTTATGTTATTATGTTTCCTAATGGTTTTTGAAAAATCCTAGACAAAAGCCACTTAAGGATACATTCTTTTACCCTGGCCACTAAACTCACTAGTTTTCTTGCCAATATAGCTGTCACCGCAACTGCATTACATAACCCCGATGTCTGACCAATCCAACGTTAATTTCAATATAAATGCAACCGCGATGACAGCTATATTAGCAAGACAACTAGGAGGTTCGTGATCAGGGTAAAAGAACACATCCCTAAGTGGCTTTTTTTCTGAAAATTTTAAAACCGTTTGTCTTGCCAGTTTGATAGCTAAGCATGTTATGCAATGCGCTTATTTCAGAAACAAACAATATATAGACATACACTTATTCTGTTCTCCGCCACTTAATGAAACTGTAAATTTAATTTATTGATCCGGCAGGCTATTCATATTGTTTAGCTTAAACCTAATCTTTGTATACAATGTGATCTTGACTTGCATTTTCCATATATTATCCTAGTTATTGCCTATGTTTCTTATTCGTGATTGTTCCGCACCCTCTCGCTTAACCCCTTAAATCTGGATATACCTTAAATCCCCTTCTCCTGCTAGTTTTTCGGTATCTTTTATTTAATTATGTATTGCGTCATCCATATTTCAAGTAACTTAAACTATAGTTTTTCTTGCAATCTAAACTTCCTTGTATCAGCTTATAAAGAATGGACAAAATATATCGATGAATTTATTAATTTCCAAGTTATTTCTTTTATATAAATTCGTTTTATTAATTTAATCTTTATATAAATTACAAAAATTATTTTCTTGGTAATTATTTAAAACCTAGATGATACATTCAGCTTTCACTTAGTTCTAACACAATTTTATTTGAATTATAAAATTGTAATTTTTGCGTATTTTGTTTATTTGAACATGCTATATGAAGCACACAATTTACCCGACTTAAGCATTCAACATTATTTAATAAAGTCAGAAAGTCGGTTAACAATATTGTTATCTCTGTTAAAATCTAGTGCATTATAAAAATTATTATAAAAATCGTCTCCTTTTAAATTCCAAATTATACAAACTTTGTTTTTTTATCATTGTACTTCATTGATTGAAATCGTTTAAGTATAATAACTCTACAATAATTCTACAATGTAGTTAAATAAAAATTAAAGTAATACCATATTAAGAGTTAGCTTTTAAATTCAACTAATTAGATGCCCAACAAAGTTAAACAGAAAATATAATAGATAGTTCGGAAACAAGATTGACTTACCCCCAGGTCATTGCCATTAGCATAGTAATGTACATGGCATAGTGGACAGTGCCATCCCAATAACAAATCATGGTTCCGTGAGCCGTACCTAGATAAGGCTCACCTCGTTTCAGATAAAACTCGACAAAGCCGCTTATAACTCCGTCATTCTCTAATGCAATCAATAAATCAACCACAGATGAGAAGCAGCAGATTCCAAAAACTAAATGGAGAGATTTTAAATAAAATAAATTTAGATGTTAAAAATTAGGTATCATTAATCATAATTTAATGATTTGTATCAATATTATATTACTATTACTTTACAAGTAGAATACAACAAAATATATGTAAAATTTTAGATTTATGAAAATTTTGCTTATTGATTGTAATGAGGAGAGCAAAAATTGCTAGTACAAACATTTTGCTAATGAAACTTTACATAAGAAACATAGTTTATTGTATCATTAAAATATGGTAAAAGGTTAACAGATATCTCATCTAAGTATATTATATAAGCAATAAGCAATAATTCTTAGACATACTAACAGAATATGTCATAGCTTTTTTTAATTACTTAATAATTCAGTGAATTTAATAACATTTAATTCGTCAAAGCGAATTATCATAAACAGTTTTTTAACAAATAAGATAAAAAAGGGGTAAAGTATATTAAATATTAAAACTACTCTAAAAATACACTTTCGTTTTTAATTCCATATTTTCCCACTTATTTTATAAATTTGAGTAAATTATATCAATTTATTTACAGATTGGAAAAATACATCTTCGAGTGCGAGTTTACTCTACTCATTACTTTGTACCATAGTAAAGGGGATCCAGGGGTTTGGATTTGTCTCGAAAAGCATGAATCACAGCAACAATAAGAGCCAAACAGATGCCACCAATGAGGAAGATTGTGGTCGGCTGGAGATGGTCCTGAGCCCAATTGCAGGCCAAACAGATGGGCATCCCCGTGAGAGATACGATCAGAATCACACTTGCGCTGGAGATGTCTGCCATCTTCAAGCAAGGACAGAATCCCCTGCCAAATGAGAATGAATAGTATATTCCTCTGTCACTTGCTAAATAATTCCGCACACCATTAGTTGAACTTATTGCTTAATACATGTTAGAATGGGATTTGTTTTACATAATTTAAAGTGTAACAGAAACAGCGTCAATTCAATATAATAACGTCGCAATACACTTTAGAGATGCTAGCTAGCAGCTATAGTCAATCTTGCAAAGAGGAATAGGTTTATTTTTGAAAGCTAATTAATAATACACAGAGCGCATTAAAGAGCTCAATTTTAATATCAATGTTATAGTCAGATCCTCAAGGACAAAATGCACATAAATCTATCTATTTATACATATTTAGGTACCTTTTTGAAAGTTTTCAATTTCGATAATAAATATATGTCTTCTATTATGTTTGTCTTCTTGTCGATCCATAGTGACATTTTATTTGGAAAATGTATTTTACAATATATTACAATATTTTATTATACAGTTTTTAATATATTAGTATATTTATTAATACGAGTATTATGTATGTATATGTATTACTGTTATTTTGGATATTTTTTTTTATTATAGTATATTTTGTCGATATTTTGCATTAGATATATGTATATATGTGTAGTATATTTTTCATGAAAATTATGTTTTCGATAGAATCAACATAATTTACATTAATAAAAGTAGTATCAAAGTCTAACCAAACAGTCAGTAAGTTACAGCTCAAATAATGATAAAATAATAGCACAAATAAGTTTAAAAAATTAAACTTTTTTAAAAAGCCATGTCGATTGACGAAAAAGTGATAATTTTAAAGTTTAGTAGAAATTGGGAAGAGGCGAGAAGTTTATTTTTGATATATTTAAATTATATTTACCAAAATAACGTATTGATCAATATGTATAAAGAGAAATTATTGAAATTAAAAAAACATAAATTAATTAATTCCCTTTTTAAATATATGTGGTTGTATATTTTTATAGATGCAATGAAACTCGCATAAATGTATTAGTTATTTTCAATTAATTTATCCAATTAAAATTATATATAATTATAAAATAATTTCAGTTAGCTAATCATACGCATAATTAGAAACCAGAAAAAAAACAAATTTTGAAAATTTGAATATGAAACGCCGAAAATATGAGAATTTTTTGGAGAAAGGTTTAAATGCATCAATTATTAAAAAAAAATTTCCTTTTTGTTAATATTCAATCGAAATGCCTGTAGTTGGAATTTTTCATCGGGCCAGAAAAATCCAATTTTTTAATAGCATGTCGCCTCTATTGATTTAGATCTCTATGGATGTAGCCGAAAGTGAAGACCATTAAGTTAAGTGAATCACAACAAATGTATAAAAACTGCATATTATTTTAACTAAACTTTTTTTGCAACAATTAACAAATAATAAAGACAGGAAATAGATACTTACATGTTTGTATAATAAAATAATACTCTTAGTTAAATTGGCAAAGGTGCCAATTTGATGTCTTTCATTCAAAATGTTACATGAGCACATTTATATTAAGCACATAAATCATTTTGAATAGAATTGAATTGAACCAATCAAACTGTAGCTAGTGAACTTTGCATATGGCGTGTTCTTTAATACTGACGTACGTATATGTACAATATATATGTACGATATATTTTGTAATCTTCACGCGATGCTTATAAATAATTTAGTGCATCTCTTACCGGTGCTGTGTGTATTATCATTGTGTAATCATGTGATCTTAGCTGAGTACTTTTAGATGACAGCTGTACTATTCGATCAGGCGATAAAATATCAGGAAATAGGTGTAGGTATATATTCAACTTTAGACATTGTAGTGTAAAAATTTAATATATTTTTTAAATATTCATAAGAATTTGTTGGTTTTTAAGGGTATTTTAAAACAGTAACTAAGTTAAAATTATTCATTGAGTTTTACGATTTATATTACAGTTGTTTAACTAATTCTCTATAGGATATGACCTTGGGATACAAACATTCAGTTGTTTCGATTTGTAATCCAATAAAGACAGATGTATTACTTCTTACAAGAGTCGTTATTTTTTAATAATAATAATTAAGTGTGCGACTGAAAAAATGGTAAAGTAGGTAGGTACACGTTTCTATGATTAGAGAAGACTGACATGTGATATGCCGGTGTCACGAAACAATCGTTGCATAAAAGTTAAGACGAATCTTACGATTTTAGTGTTGCATAAATTCAAGATTTTGATCCTAGCTAAGATTAATTTAAGATAAAAATATTATATTTACAATAAATTTTAAGATCAATGTGTTTCATAAAATTTATAAATCTATGCAGTTTTTATGTTTTTAGCCAATGATTTTCGTCGTAAAGTTAAGACATATGTAGCTACCAATCTTAAATACAAAAATAATAGCTGAAAATTATTAATAACAACATAAATATCCTACATAATATATGTAGTTATTAAAGGGAAAAGGTAATTTCAATAGTAATCATAAGAAAACAATGAAGTGAGCCTTAAATAATGTAAAAAGATTTTATTTGCAAGATTACTTTATTTTCATATTTGTATATAGCAATTCTTTGTGTTAAAAAGAATCATTTGATTGCAATATAAATGTAAATAAATATTTCAAGTAACAATATATAAAATAGATATTTCAAGTAACAATATATAAAATAAATATAACAATATTAACCACTTATTAACAAGATAAAAATATGCTATGTTCAAACAATTAATATTATCTTGAAAAGAAGTTTCACAAAATTCATAAAAGGCTTTTATTTTTTCATTAAAAAGCAATCTTAAACATCTATTTTAAGAAAAGGTAAGAACAATCTTAAGATTTAATGTCTTAAATGTCAATTTTGATCTTAATTTTTATAAAGCAGTTTAAGATTTTGGTCTTAAGATATATCTTAATATAATTTCATGAAACGAGCTACTCCCATTTAAGAAGTAAAAAACAAACAAATGAAGTCTTTAGATACATTCGTGTATATTGGGTATATTAATGGCACGACGTTTCGCCCCAGAGCTTTATAAAAGGCATACTGATATTATAAATAATTTATATCTAAAAAATATACGTATTGCAGGTACAATGAGTTATGCAGGTAGTGACAGATTACAAAGTATTACGTAAGATAAGACAATTAGTTAGTAGAGAGGGGAGCAATAAATTGTAGCTGTCTTCCAACGCAACCATTCATTAGTGAGTTGGTGTTCATTCTTGTAATGTGGATTGCTTCAATCGATTTTCTTTTAGAAGTAGATTTTATACCGTTGTGTATAGGATACGCTGGCGGATTTTTTCTTGATTATAGTCTATGTGTAGTCTATGTGTAGATTGAAAAGTTCATTTACCGCTGAGGGATAGTTTCCCGATTGGTCCCTTTAATACGGGTCGAACGTTCTGCTAGTCTCTCCAATATATGTAGATCAGGTCGCTTAAGCTGCACTATTATTAGTCACCAAAAGAATATTTATTTAGATGGTATCTAACATATAGGTAAATATTTCATAACATTTTTTGAAAATTTGAATATGAAACGCCGAAAATATGAGAATTTTTTAGAGAAAGGTTTAAATGCATCAATTATTTAAAAAAAATTTCCTTTTTGTTAATATTCAATCGAAATGCCTGTAGTTGGGATTTTTCATCGGGCCAGAAAAATCCAATTTTTTAATAGCATGACGCCTCTATTGATTTAGATCTCTATGGATGTAGCCGAAAGTGAAGTTTGTTACATTTTTTGTTACTGTTATAAAATATCCAACAGAAGACATTAAACCAGCTGCAGTACAAAATTATAAATACATGTATAATAACAGTGAATTATGATAGTAATACATGATTTAAAGTATATTTATAAAAAGTATTAAAAATTGTGTTAAGTGTGTACAATAATATAATATAAATGAAATAAATGCTTGTAGTAACTTATATTATATCATAGAAGAATAAAAGGCGATTCATAAAAGGCAAAACATTCATTGTACAAAATAGATTTATAAAATTATTCTTGATACAGCTGTAAACCACAAATATGTAACAAATTAACAATTGTAGAAATACATAAATAGGTACTAAATGTTGTATTAATTTAATATGCGGTATATATGCATTACGTATCATCATCATTATTTGTTAATAATTTTACTTACATATTCATTTTGACTTATGACTCACCCTGTAAGTATACTTTATCTCTAATTTACAAAATACTATACAGGCACGATATTATAGGGAAATATCTAAAAGTATGTGAGGTGTTGGCTACCTCATAAATAGACTCCCTGAAATATCAAATAGGCGCCAGAACTGTGACCATTAATAAGGTACTACATATTATGTTCATGGTATGATCTCAAGCATATACATCTACAATGACCATGTATTTTACTGAGTGCCAAGATCCTACCTTTTCTAGAAATTTGCAAAGAATAATTTTAATATTAGTATTAATTCGTGTTATTAATTTTGTTAATTGTGAAGAAAATGAATCATAATATTATGATTTAAGTATTGCATTATCTATATAAAACATAAGCTCGAAGATATAATAACATTTAATGCATGTTGATTTAGTTGTGCATGTATATATAATTAGACGTTCCAGTTAAATCGAACCTATACTAACGTTAGTTTTAAAAAGTTCCTGAATATTAATTTAGAACTATAAATATAGGCATAACAATAGCATGAAATGACCTAATATTAAAGGCAATTGAGAAATATAATTCAATTAGTTCAAGGTGCCTGGGCTACTCCAGATCTAGGAGCAATTTGAAAGTTTCCAAATTTCAGGGTGACCACTATAAATTGGACCCCCTTGTCAAATGTAGCGAGGGAGCCATTGGCAGTTCTTATGCGTGCCTGCTATATAATTCATTGGAGACCATGAGTTGCAGTGAAGAATATTTCAACAGATTAAATAAATATTGTTTGTAATGGTAAATTTAAACGATGTTGTTTCAACACTGTTAACCTAGTATATGTGTGTTGCTTTAACACAATGCAGTCAAGTCTAAAAAATCAGCGTCCTATATTTAAAATAACTATAACGAAACGAAATAAGAGACTGCATCAATAGTCTTTGAGACCGCAAGCAATATTAAAAGAGAAAGGGAAGAGGGAAAAGAAAATGAAACAAAACAGGTATCAGAGTCTTCCAAAGCCAAGTAACTCATCTATTAAGTTCACACCATTTACTATTACAAAGAATATTTAAATCCAAATGGAAACGTCTGATAAGATATTTGGTCTTATTAAAATTGTACTCTTCTAGTTTTAAAATGTGTACTAATGTTACCTCTTTATTTCTATAATTAATTTCAAAATGATTATGTTCTTTTAATATTTTTAAGCTTTGTACAGTAGGAAAGGATAATATTTTTTATTACACTCAGTCTTTACACTCTTTTTGTATTATAAGCCCATTTTTTATCAAGGCCCATTTTGGAAAGTCTAATTAAAGTTTATTCTTCAATATTTTCGCAAAATTAGTCGCATTATGTTGGCCAAGATAGAGCATGCTGAATTACTAAATAGAGCAGATTGTGTTTTCTATCGTGTACAACCGTTATATATATATCTATATATATATATTACATTAAAGCACAGAGAAAAATATATGACCAATCACAGGTCAGATATATCAGACACACCACCACCCCTCTTTAATTCGTAGGCGAACTATTTTGCGTAGCGAGTGGGGGAAAGAAAGATCATGACTGAGTCAAGTCTAGCGATGGGGTCATTTCATTTCGTCTGTTAGTCGGCGGATTGGCTCTGACTCAATGAAATTTTATAGGTAATTTATTACATCGAGAAAGGACATTGTAGGCCCGGATACAGACATTTGTTGGGGAGGGGCACTGCAAAAAAGGCAATGCAGTTGTTCATGTAGGGCATTATAGCAGATTATAGCAGAATAGAATCAATGTTCACGAATGTTTTAAGATTGCTATTAAATTTTTATTTAATATTATATAATAATATATTAATAATATGAAATATTTAACACACACTAAATGCAAACTTAGTGTCAAAGTGCAAATATACAGGGTGGTAAGAAAGTTCCGCCCGATTTTAGATATTTTCCGAAATTCACATTATTAGATAAGAAAGTCCCGCGGCCCGATTTTAGATAACTATGCCTTAAATTTAAAATGCTGATTTAAATATCTATGATTTAAAATCTATAATAAATCTATGAA
>JAYRBW010152886.1:0-14182 GCA_036023295.1 Invenusta paracnida | reverse complement strand
CTCTACTGTTACTTACTCTAATGTTACTTACTCTACTGTTACTTACTCTAATGTTACTTACTTCAATGTTACTTACTCTAATGTTACTTACTCTACTGTTACTTACTCTAATGTTACTTACTCTACTGTTACTTACTCTAATGTTACTTACTTCAATGTTACTTACTTCAATGTTACTTACTCTACTGTTACTTACTCTAATGTTACTTACTCTATGCTCTATAGTATGTTGTGAAAATCATGATCTGCCCAATAATAGTGTTCAATAGCATTCAAAACGGAGACTGGTTTCTATCCAAATATTTGTGTGTATATATTTCAAGGGCTATAATTGCTAATAATGATAGAAAACACGTCTCGTGTTATTTTCTATAATGAGCAACATGCTTATATACATAAATGAGAGAGCAAAAGATGAAGTTTTACTTACCATCATAAACGTTGTCTTTCTGTTGTTGAGGAAGTTTAATACGTGTGTTGTGCTGTGGCAACTTTTATTCAACCGTCACATGGAACTGAAATAATGCAATTGTCAATAACTGTATCATTTGCTTCAAATAAAAATATATTTTCATAAGCCGGATGCTGCATGCGAATGGTAAATTAAAATGTAATTGTAATATATATACATATAATTTGACAAATGCTCTTTTAGTAGAGATATGTGAATTAAAATTATAAAATTTAAGAAGAATTTAAGACATAACTTCAATATTACAATAAAGAGTATTATGTCTACAAAAGGTTTCTAAAGCTTAAATAACGAAATAAATTATAAAAAGTATTTGAATTGAATAAGTGTCTAACCATCAATTTTAGAGTATATTTTAAAGCATATTCTATACTAAGAGTGAAATGCAATATAAACAATATTGAATATGTAACATAATACAAATATTGCAATAATATGTAAAAAATAATAGGATACTAAGTTGTGAAATAATGATATATTTCTCCAAAAAACAATATAATGCTATAGAATTTCACAATATTATATTGTATATTTAAAAACTATACATAATTGTCTTCTTTCATTTATGAATTACAGTTTATAGTATAGTTTTACTAATATCTGAGTAACAAATAGAATCTATAAGAGGATAGATATAATTCAATTAATCTTTTTGGTACCTAATCTCCATATTTAAAATAAGTTATATATATATTTATTTATTTAATAATTCAACTAATATTAAAAGCTTATAATTAATTTACAATGACAAGTACAGGTGAATATTCGTTAATCATTTTTTTAAAGAAACAAAGAAATTAAAAAAGACAAACTCTTAAATCTAAAAAATGTACTGTCTTTATTTTTTATTTCATTTTAGATGAATAAATATTCTGAATATAAAAACAGGATTTGGTAGTATTGAAGATAATTATCTATAATTTAAGTTATCCTTAAATTTTCTATTTATTAACATTTTTAACAAATAAATCCATTTTAAAAAGCGCGTGATAGACATAAACTTAAAGTAAATTAGTGTGATTTCTGTATAATGGTAAAATATAATATTGGTTATACGCATTATACGGACAATAGTAATAATATATTAAAATAGAAACTTAACATAGTAATATAAAAAACAATTTAAATTATAAAGCCCTTATACTGTGGCCGTGTAGGGAGTATACAAGTGGCGCTATAAACAAACCAGCAACCAATGCTAACATGAATGAACGAAGGAGATGGGACCACTAATATCTTACCGAATCCGGGGGAGAAAGTAAAATCTCGCTCTAAAGTAATGTGATGTCAGAGAAAAATAAAGCAAACATGGCGATTTTTATATTGATGGAAAAAAATATCTAAAGACATTTCTTAAGATTTTAACAAACAACAATCTGAAAAGTCTTAAAATCACAAAGCAGAACATAAAATTTACAAATATTTTTAATAATATTCAATTCTACTGAGTGAATTTGTAAGTAATATACTATTTAAAATAAATATTTTCTTAAATTTGTACACTTCATATCGAAATATTTGTATAATACAATGCTTTATAAATTAAATAAAACATAGTGATGAGTGCCAAGAGATATATAAACCATAATTCATTGCGTACTACAAATTCATTCTACATTTCTTACCTTCGTATATTATAACAGATGTATTATTAACAATAAAACATATTTATAAATATTATAAGCATATTAAAAAAAATATGCACATTAAAAAACAAAAGTAAAATAGTGAGTTACCCTGGTCCCCACGGAATCAAATGAAATTTTGACTGGAGGCTCAAAAAAATAGTTTCAATTTAAAAAAAGAACAATTATCTACCAACGATATGAAATTTAATAATCAAGTCTATTGTTTTTGTATAAATTAAATTTCTAAATTGTAATCAGAATTTTATGTCAAGAATCATAGTATAAAAAGAAATTTAGGAATACAAAATTAAAAAATTAAATCTACTAAAGTTAGCTTTTATGAGACAAAAAGAGAAATAACCAAAATATTTCAATTGTCGCATTATTGTAAACTCCTGCCCTTTTATATAAATCATGAAAACTAATTTGTCATAAAACAATTAAAAAAGATATTTGTACATCTGGGCACAACTGGTTAATGAAATTAACTTCCCATTTATACTGTTTAAAAATTGCTTTCAATGTACCTATATTTTTATAGGTATTTAGTAATTTTTAATTATTAAATCGACCGGCTAATGATTCAAGCATATTAATAATTCTCCTTTTGAAAATTCTGATATCAAAAAGTGATACATTATTGTATGTAATGCCGCCTGTTAAGATAACTATTTTTCCGGTTCGACTGCACGAAGACATCAAAACAAAAAAATTACCAATTAATAAGTTTAAGTTGGGTTTTTTACTTTCAGTACAAATTAAGAATAAAAACCTAACGTATTTTGAGACAAGTCAAAAGGCCGAATTAAATAAATAACCCGGGCTTTACAATAACAATTCGCGATTAAAAACTAAATTAACTTATTATTTTCAATAAGTTCAATTTCACTTCATAAAAAAAGTAAAAGACACATCTGATAAACATGATTTATTCATTATTTCCCGACAACAAAGAACTGACCTCTTCCTCGTGCATCTTGCGCATCTGATCATCAATATCTTGCTGCTTGAGATCGTCCAGCAGCTTCATCATCTTCTCTTCACACTTTCCCAGCAGGTCAAGCACGTATCCGTCGGTGTTGGAGTTTACCTGTGCCTGGGGTACGCCGTCCTTCTGCGTCTTGATGTGGGTCAGTTTCTCAGAAAGATGCTCCACACCAGACTTGCACTGGACCAGAACCTTGCTCGCTCGCTCCAGGCGGTCTTGGATACTGTCCCGGCGGGCCTCTTCGTCCTGCAGGTTCTTCTGGTACTGCTCCAGGATCCGTTCCCCACTGAATAAAGGCAAACGTTGCATTTTATGCAAGAATTATTTATTCCTACTCAATAGATATTTAATAAGAAAATTAGCGTACTTAACTGTATGTGTGATAGTACATATATAGATACATATATCATTTTTAGTTTTCTACATAACTATTCTGGTAGACAGAATATTGTATTGATAAAATGGTATATTATGTAATACAGGAGCATGTCATAGGAGTATTAAATTATTCCATTTCGGCTTAATTAGTAATATTTGAAACTTTTAAAGCATTAAAATCACAATATGACATTTTACATCATCAATAGAATATAATTATATAAGAAGGACGTAATCACATTAGAAAAATTATACAATGGATTTCTTAAAACTTAATCCAATATTGACTGATCAATGACTACTGTACTGGGAGATGTTGCATCGTGCAATAAAAGAGACAATTAACAGATAGAAATACATGTATGAAACAGATTATAACTAAAAGATAAACACAGGCAAATACATTTCGTAATAGGTATCATACAGTGTTGTAGCATAACATTAAAATAAATAATAAATGTTACTTATTGATATTAAAAATCTTGTTTGATCTATATATGTATAATTTCTATATATCTTTGTAAATGGTTCACGTTCTAAAAAAAACTATATTGCGCAGATAATTAACAACGTTGCACTATGATACCATTAATTTGAATAAATTGACACACATATACAGAAACCAATACTATATACTTCGACATTAGTGCACAAACCGATATAAAATAGACTTCAATAGCTTTACAAGACATTTCTAACAAGTTTAATACTTTTTCAAGTCGTTGGGAATCTATCCTCTTAATGGTAATTTTTGGAGTTACTATTTTATAATATTTTTCAGTGTCCTTTTATGGTTTCTGTCTTTATTAGCAATGTCGCTATTTTCCCTTTTATTTTTAAGAAATTAGAAAGGTCGTTTAACTTTACATCTTGTTTGTTCTTATTGTGCACTGAAGAAGTTGGTCTCTTTTTAATATTATAACATATAGAAAACACTACTAAGTGAATTTGTAGTAGTGTGCCATTATAAATAACTATTTTTATAAAGTTACTAATAATTAAGTTAATTGACATACATCATTTTAATATATTCCTTTTCATATAAAAGAAATATCTATCGCTAGCATCCAAAACTATTATCTATAGAGAGCAGAACTTGAAACTGGGAACACTTATGCATCAGCCAATCTACACAGTATCACCAACTTGCAGTCATCTTAGCACTCACCTTGAAAGCTTAGCCTCGCCAGAGTACTTCTTCTCTTCGAGTTCGGTCTGCAAACGGTCCTTGTCTTCTTTGAGTTTCTGGGTCTGTTGTTCTGACTTGGCTTGCAGGGACTCGAGGTGCTCTCGCGTGTTGCCCTGGTTCTCGAAGCGTTCCACGACATTCTTCAGATCGGACACCCCGGTGGCCTCCTTGATCTTTTTGAAAGCCTCCTCGAAATTGGAGATGCGCTGTTGCTGTTCCTCGCTCCCCGCAGCTGCTTTGCTGTCGGCGAGATCATCGTTGGACAGGGAGCTACGCTGAGCCTGCACGGTACCGAAATCAATTCTCTTTAAAAGCTTGACGAACTATATTTCGATTACTTGGAATAACCGAAGAGTGATAAGTAGCTATGAATAAATGATACACTTAGATTTGGCATTTCGCTCACATCAGCAGAGAACTGACATTGTCAGAGACTTTGACTTAAAATATGACATGAAAATTAGTCAACTATTTCAAATACATTTTTCAGTATTCAACTATATTAAAGTTTTTTTAATCTACAAACATAAAAAGCTTAGTCTATATCCATAAAAATTTAAACAAGACAATTTTAAACAAAAAATGAAACAAGTTAAGTTAATTTCTTAGTTTTTAATCGCTTTTACTTTTGTAAAGAGTGTTTGTTTCTTACTGCTCGAAATAATAATTGACAATAAGATACAAATAAAGATTTAAATAATTCTGGCTAAATTGAAAATAAAAAAGGAATGAAAAGGAATAATATATAAATTCATACCCATTTTTGTCATTAAAACATATTATTCAAAACAGGTTTCACCTTTTAAAAACACCTTACTGTCTTCTTCAAAAATTGCAAGACAAATATTCCTAACTCACAATGCGCTTTTCGATCTTCTCCTGCTGCAATTTTTTGTCCTCAGCGACCTTCTTTAAACTGTTAAGCTCCGTCTCCCGCTTCTTCCGCTCCGTGTAGACGACCTGCTCCTGTCGCCGAAGCTCCTCTTGAGCGTTGTCCCTGGCAATCGTCGCGTCCTCGTGCATCTGCTTGAGCTCCTTCACCTCTTCACGACACTTTTCAATCTCGGTCTCCATAGAGTCCAATGTGTTTCCAAAAGTCATGTGCTCCTGAAATGGTTCAGGAATAGTCCATGTAAAACTTTAAAACTGAGAAAAAATGGTACGCTGATTTCTATTCACGAATAGAATATTTATATTGAAGATATTGTTCAATTATCATTTTAAACTTCTTTCAATATAACATATATATATGTATACTACCTTTAATTGAATATAATTTAAAGGAGAAAAGTATAGAATATTATATTACTTAAATCTAAGGGTGACAATTGTTTTAAATATACAATACGTGAGCAGCAGCTCAAGTTTCCTAACAAGATGGCGCATATACTGTTGCCATTTCAAAATATTGTAGATGTATGGTTACCACGTAAGTTTGGAGTTCATTTGGATGCCAATGATTTTTATTGGTTTAGTCTATAGGCCGACTCCCCTAGTATTTCCCTATTTCGTACTGATGCAGAGTAAGTCATATTTTCCTTAGTCAAAGTTCATGTTTCCCATTTCTGTAGCTTCTGAAGGTGTCTTTGGAGGGTTTCACAATCTTCTTTCGATTTAACGGGTCGGTATCTGAAGTAGTCGTTAGCAAAGAGTCTAGCACAATATTTCTAAGCCCTCAGAAATGTTGTTGATATGGGCTAGAAAAATAAGTGACTCCAAAATTGTATCTCGAGATATTCCAGAAGCTGCTGTTGTTGACCCTTTTCGTTTCCCGATGACTTTCTGGATTAGTTTAGAAAAAATAAGAGGTATGCAATTCCATCTAAAGTCCGGCATATCTATATTTTGCGCACGATAGTGAATACATAACAATAGCTGTATTTCAGTTATAATCTCCTGCTTCAAAATCACTGTCGTATTATTCCAGATAGTTTTTTAAATGGTATAGGTGCTTAATGGTGTGTACTGCAATAATTCTCTCCAGTATTTTATTGGAGATTGTTATGTGAGATATAGGTCTGTGGTTAGCAGAAACTGACTTGTTTCACTTCTTAAATACTGGAGTTATAAATGACTTCTTCAGGTCAATATAGACTACTCTGTTCTAAAACTAAGATAATGTTGACAATATGGTATCGATCAATGCTTTAAGAGATCTTACAAATGTCTTATAATTGCTGAAGCTAAATTTGCATTGTTTTTCCACAACTACGCTAATGTGCCAATCGTAATGTATAATTAATCATATCTGAATAAAAAGATCGCCAATATGCGATTGATTCGTTGTATATTCTATGGTAAATACAGAAGCAAATTACTCTTTGAGTACAATCTCTTTTGACTTTATGTCGATCTAAAATATCTTATCAAGAGGTGGCTACTCAAAGAGTCTCTTATTTTTTATGTTTTAGGTTGTCATTTACAGTTCTATTATAACAAGCTATTTTGTTTCGAATTTATCATGAGCTGTTTGACATTATTTGTGACATACATTTTATAGCCATTTGTACAGTGTTCAGTTGCATCCCGTTGTTAGTGCTTATATGAATTCACTATAGGACCTATAGAGGTTTAGAGAGAGTCGCCATGTCATTAGAAGGACTTTTCAAGTCAACATTATACAATAGATGCCTCAGTCCTGATACAGGACGCCTACATGGTGGTAGTGCATACATGTGAGTGTAGATGGCTATGTGTCTGTCTGTCGGTAATAAGACATTTTCATAGTTATTATGAAGATAATGTAAGAATTATATATATGATAAAAGAGTAAAAATTTAAACTATTATTATTGTTTTCACGTATATGTTTAGTTTTGATTGAAAGTAAATAGTTGTCTATTATTCAAACAAGCTTCTTAAAATACATTAAAAAAAGAAAATATACATTTTTTAACATTTTTAAAATTAAATATTATATGTTGAGAAGTATTCGAAGCTAAGATCCCTCAGCTTACTTCTTGCAATTTCGACTTGATCTGTTCATAAGTCTTCCGGATATGTTCGGCCTCATTACACTTTAGGTTGGCCTTGTCCAATCGATTCTCCAGATCCCTGAGGTGTTGGCCCTCCTTGTTGATGCCCGCTTCCGTGGCCTCGATAGCCACCTGTTCTGACTGGAAATCCTGCTGAGATTGTTGAAGCTCGTCAAGTCTTTTCTTCTTCTTTTTAGTGACATCCTTCAGTGCGTTCAGTTTTTTCATTGTATCACACACCTTGTAATCCATTGTCTGAATGGCATCCTGTATAGACAAAAATTCAACAGAAAAAAATAATTATTAATTAACTTTTTTTCTGACAAAAGTAACAACAAGATTAAAAATAAGATGATATGCACTGCATCATAGAACCCACCTTTCCAGTTTTGTTGGCCAAAGCTGCTCTTTCCTTTGGTCGATTTTGAAAAGCCTGATTAATGACGTGGTCATCTGCCTGCAAGTTACAAATAAAAATATAATTTTTTACAAGATTAATTTGGTAAATTGTCTTTACAAATAAAAAATAAAAAGTGTAAGACATACTGATAGACGATCACAAAGTTCTTTGCGAAGGTTACCATTTTCACGGCGCAGTTCAGCAACCTTGCGCTTATTTTGGGTCATCTTGTGACAGGAGCTTTCATAGTAAGCTTTGCGATCGCCCTCTGTAAAACAAACACAAATTCAAGTTTTATATCTATTTAAATTTCAATAATAAAAAGAATGTTCCAACAAGAGAGCTAGCAAAAAATATGCATACAAAATATATTGAAGAAAAATCTAAAATCTACTTAAAACATATTATTTCTAATATAATTAATTAATTGATCCTTATGCTTATCCTACAAATCATAATCAATTTGTAATACAAAATAAAATATTTGCCAACATAGTCTCAAACTATAAACATATATATAAGTTATACAAAAAAGTTTAAATTATTTATGTTTGTATATATACATATATTGTTATGTGGCTAGTTGATATTTAAAAATAAATATGGCAATTTAAAAATACATATAACAAATGTTTCATTGTTAATATAAAATGCAGTTTTATTTATATAAATATATTTTTAAACTTTTTTATTATAAAATTACAATTATTATAAATGTTTCATTTGTTCTAGAGAAAACGCAATGCCAAAATATTCATTCAGTAAAAGTAATAGTGAAATTCTATTTTTATTTAGTTTAAAAAATGTGTTTATATGATTCAATAATAAAATAAAAATAGCATTATACAAATGTTACTTTATCTTTAAGGATAAATAAATTAATAAACAAAGTCAAAATAAGGTTCATTCTATTTTATTTCTTTAACATCTTTAACTCTAAACACATACTGATATACAGTTATAAATTACAGATCAAAGGGCCCAGGCCCTGGGCAACCCACTAAGAGGGGGACTCCCAGCAATATACATTTTAATCAGATTTTAATAGAAGACTAGCCATTACAGGCCCCAGACCTCCCACAGGCTTAATCTGGCAGTGTATATATTGTCAAGTGTATTATAGCATTGGGACACTTTAAACTATTTTTAAAATGGTCAAAACTTTTGTTTATAAGTATTTTAGGTTACCATTATTATTATAGCCATGTGTTTTTTTTAATTCTGAGTATTTTGGTAACAAAAAAAATGAATAACATCTAATATTATTTCAGAATTATTCAAAAGTGTAAATAAATTAATTGTAGGGTGTATCAAGTAGTACTAATAATATTAAATTATAATTTTTTATGCACATATACATGTAAAAATAGAATAATTTGACATCAAACAAACATTTTTCATGAAATAATAATATTCTTATGATATTAAAATATTTATAATAATAGTTTTTCATTGATTAGAGTATAATCTAAATATTTGATGAACTTCATAAAGAATATATTTAAGATACACAAGGGAGACTGCAAGTACTTTTTCGTATGACAAACATATACCTCAAACATGAACAACTAACTTTCATACTTTAACTTTTACTTCATCAACAAGTAAAAAATTCCAGCTATTCCATATACTACTAACTTTATAAATCTGATTAGCTAGTAGGTGATTAGAAAGAAGTTTCCCAGACTTTATAATAGGGATTTTATTAGACTTCTGAAAATTCCTGGTGATTCAAATAATGATTGTTTCAAGTAAGCTGTAAACCAAACCTAATATAAATCAAATGTGAAGTAGCAAATACTGTTTGACCATTATTTTATGAAGTGTATTTTAGAATATAAAATATAAATAATCGTTAAAAATATGTGTTGAAAGGGAGTGCACAATCATAGTTTTAATCTGAAAAAAGTATATTGATGCAAGAATTGTTTATATAGCAGATAATCTAAAAATCAAAAATTATTTTTAAATATATCCATATAATTAAAAATAGATATATATTTAGCTCTAGAAAATGAGATAAGTATAAACATTTTCATAGAAGTATATTTTATGTAATTTGAGAGAAATAGGTAAAAAATCTTTTTTTATATGATATTTTCTAAGTTTAACACTACTGGAAAATAAATTTACATTATTATAATTTTTTTAACATTATAAAATAATGTTAATTTATAAAGATCAATTTAAAAATATACATTTCAAGATAGGAAATACTAGACTATATTTAATGGTTGTTCAGGCACTAATAAAAAAATTAACTAAATTGGCACCTAGTGTTGTAAATGCCAGAATAGTATATACCTATAGTAACAAAAAATGATTTTAAAATACATTTATGATAGATTTATTCAATTGAATCATATTAGAGAGTTCATACAGGTACCCAGTATTGTAGATACACAAAACTTAATACTAATAAATTGTATAAACTGAATTTAGTATTGAACATTCAATATATAGTCAAGTTATAGTTTTACCACTAAAAATGATTAATGACAATTTGCACACACTGCACACTAATGCTTATTGCACGTTAGTTGATGACATGCAAAGAAGCCTGATTTCACCTTGCAATCTTTATTGCAATTTGCATAAAAGGCAGCATTGGAACTTTTCTAGCACAATAGTTCTAATGTGTACACCTTTGGGAACAAGTGGTTGACTGTGGTGGAGCAGATAAAGAGCTGCTTTGATTGTTGGTTGTGTCATGGACAATGAACATCATTGAACTGCTTCAATTTATTTATTTCCAATAGAAATTGGAATATATAATGTAAGTAGTGTACACTTCTGTTTATTATTGAGGTATATTGATTCTTTAAAAATATATATTGCATTAGTAACAGCAATATCCAGAATATTCATGAATAAACCATATTGACAGTGATAACATTTCTTTTCACAAAGACTATTTGCACTGTTTTATCAACCATGTCTATTCCTGATTTGATCTCATTGTAGCAGAGCAAGATTTTAGGTTTACTACTTTTCTTGTGTCTGCCAAAATGAATCCAATAACAGTACAGGTGAGTTATTCTTGTCCCAGAAATTATATAACAATTGACCCTCCATATAATAAAAACTGAGAATCTTTTTGTTTCTGTCCAGTTACAAATTTGGTAGCTGGGGGAATATCATGCCAATTGTTACATATTTTCCCAATGTAGTAAATTTGTTTTGAAGTTTTCTTTGGAGTAGTTTGTTGCCTGATTTAATACCTCTGGATACAACATGTTTGCTCCAATTTATGTCAGACCATTATACAGGATGGGCCAAAAGTCACACAGTATGGGCAAAAAGACAATATGTGATAACTAAAGTATTATAATCAAGTATATTTGCAGGTAGATATAAGAAGTAAATCACATTTTAGAACAATGACAGTATATTATCTAAACAGAGAAACCAGTTAAAATAAAACTAGAAATTCCAAGAAAATATCAATCAATTAATTGGTTACAAATTACAATGTGTGAATCTAGTTTTTTTGTATGCTAAAACAATGTATCTTATCAATCAGCTGCTAACATTTTTAATGATGAACATCTGGATAGGCCACCTATCAAGGATACTGTAAGTATACCTAGTTGCAAATATACTTGATTGTAATACATTAGTTATCACATATTGTCTTTTTCCCATACTGTGTGACTTTTGGCCCACCCTGTATACATATGACCCTTGAGCATCTGTGAGACAGAATATATTTATACCAAATTTACCAGGCTTTGATGGGATGTACTGTTTGAAACAGATGCGACCCATGGTGCTTAACCAATTGTTCATCTATGCATGCATACTCTGGTGGACTCACATATATTTTAATTCATAAACAGAACCACTCAAATTCTAAACATATTAGAGCCAAAGTGTTGCCTAGTTGTCATTGCCAGGGATCATCAATATGGAAGCAACTCTTTATGAGCTTAAATTGTTTTTTTTGTTCAAGAGGCAATATATATGGCATGGCCATGAATAGCATTCTACATACTACCAGTTTCCTAATAATTATATTTGTATGGAGCTGAAAATGTATATAAATACTATAATACATATGTCAAAATCTATATATATATTGATTGGTATTAGATGTTATTATTTGCTAGATAATTTACTTTTAATGCATACAATATTTATACATTTGTACAATAGAAGTGTTTACAACCCAAGGCCAAGGTCTTCATTTAATATCAAATAATTAATTACAATAATATTAAAAAGGCTATGTAACTATGCTTTTTATATAATAATATGCATGTGAATATAAGAAAAGACAGGAAAGGAAAGCCTGATAGGTCATCAAACAAAAAATGTATAGTATAATGAAATTTTAAATGGTATATCAATAACTGTAGTGCCTGGTAAACCATTATTTTTTTGTGTTGTATATATATATAATATACCTCTATTAAACAATATTTAATCTGTATGATATAACTTTATGTAATTATTAAAAAGATTTGATATTCCTTTCTTATATATTTTACTACATCTGACTATATATAATATAAATTATAAATATTATTTTATTAAAAAGTTTTAATAAAAATATTTTTAATAAATTTATTTATATTTTAAAAGAAATTATATATAAAAATATTAAACATACTTTTACTTTTTAGAGATACACAGTAAAAAATATATCATATTAATTTTTTTATTAAATATCTATAAAAAATCTATTTTTTTATAATTTTTATGAAAATTAATATTATATTTGTATGGAAGCTGTAATTGGTTTAAAGGCAAAGCATGTACTTAAAAATAGTAATACAAATTATTATATATAAGTTATTTTTAATTTATGTTTAAATTAGTAGTAATAATAATAAAAATAACACTAGCAGAAATACTGCTTTAAAGTTTAAACACAAAACTTTTAATTAGAATACTAAAAGTATATTTGATATTGTTTCTATAATTTAAAGACAAAGAATAAAAAATAAAAAACTGTAAGAAAAATTTTATTTAAAAATATAAAAAACAAGGTTTCAAACTTCAAAGACAAAAGTCTTAATTTTAGACAAATTTTGAAAATGATATTAAATTTAATCTAACTGAACTCTCTATACATATGCTAATATATGGCTAGTATTAAAAAACTTCTTTTTAAATTAGCTTGAGCCAGGATTAATATTTAGTAGTAGTAAAAGTTGAAGTCTAGAAAAATATTAATTTATTATTTAAACTAATATTAAAATATCATTTTTGATTCTATTCATTAGATATTAAGAAAAATATACATCATACCTAGTAGAGCGAGTTTCCCTTTGAGTTCTTCGATTTGCTCCACAACAGGCCTTTGTACTCCTGATGGTTTCGGCATAGTTATTGTGCGAATTTCCACCAAAAAATACCTTTTCGAAAATTATTAGCTACTACGTTGCGTAGGAACAATAGACTTAAACAAATTTATTAAATTTTGATTAAAAACTTACAATATAATTTTGTTGTAAATATTAAAAATGCCAGCGGCGGCGCCAGCTTTTAGAAAGGGGGACCACTTCTAATAAGAGGGGCGTCAACAAGACTAATTAAAAAATTGACAAGCCTATTTCAAAGAGAGAGGAAATGAAACTATTGTTATACAGACCTTAAAATGTAAAAAAGCAGCATCATTCTAGACTGATATTTGCATATTATATCGTGATTCTAGTAAGCGCAGAAAATAAATTACTGCTATTTTAAAAAACTTGTGCATGACAGTCAAAGAGAAGTCGTGATATATTAATCAATCAATCAATCAATCAAACTTTATCTTGGTCATAAGGGCATTTACAACAATTACAATAACATAAAAAGTCCACACAGGATCAGTTACAGTACATAACACAAAAATAAATATATATATTTCATGTGACCAAAAAGAAAAAGCATAATTTTTTCAATCTAAAATGAGATTTGAAAGTTCCATTTTGCATGGATGGAGTTTCAAAAAAATGTCAACAACTGTTTGATAATTTATGGCATGATCATAGTGCACATTCATCAGTGCAAGGGATAATAATCGACGACAACCCATGAATGCTCGAAACCAATTTCGAAATTAGCTTAGCATTGAAAAACTTTGTTTACATGTGCAGCTTGTGATGGGAAGTGTGCAGGCAATCTTTAATTATATTCATTCTATCTAAATATATAGAATAAAAG